>JAZBGY010000103.1:0-117473 GCA_037414755.1 Lydus trimaculatus | reverse complement strand
GTAAGAGCGAAAAAAAAAATTAAAATTTTTTTTTGAAGCACCGTAATACATATACAAAATTGCGACAAGTAAATGCTCTGCGTGCCGCCACTGTAAAGTTTTTCCGATAGTAAGCGAGATCTGTCGAACCTACTTCGTAACCTGCGCCTAAAATATCTTCTAAGCCGGCTTCAGCTAAACCTTTAACTTGTTAAATTCCAAGAATCGATTATTTGAATAATCAAACTCCTGTGTAGTTTGTCCCATGACATAAGAGATGCAGTAAAATAATAAAAATTAGTATACAATAGGTACAGAAGCAAGTACTTGGTAGAAATGGTGAAATATTGCCACCATATATACATATTTAAAATTTGTCATAACCACAAACTGCACAGATGTTTTTTTTTTTAAAAAAACATAGGAAAGGCTCTATCTTCCCCAAAAGCAGGTAGTTTTGAGTATTGGTCTTGTTTAAAGTAAAATGAATAATAATTTTGAATATTTATTTATAGTGGCAATATTTCAGCATTTCCATCAAGTCCTTGCTTCTGTGTCTATTGTATACTAATTTTAATTATTTTACTACATCTCTTATGTCATGGGACAAACTATACTACCGATTGTTGTAGTAAATTACAAATCCACTGACAATCAATAGATGTAGGTACCATTTTGAAAATATCGGAAAAAACCGAGACAGTCTTATAGCCTTCGTCTGGGTTGAAAAGAGGTGTCTATAATAGAATATTTGTAATATTACCCACTCTCAAGGCTGCCCTATGTTCCTAGATGAAATGTCTTAACCTGTATTGCCTATTGCCAGGTATACAAATAATAAACATTTGCAAACAATACTTTTTGAAAAAATATTCTGCTTTATAATTTCATTATTTTGTAACCTTTGGGAGTATTCTTTTCTACCTTATCCACATACGAATCTGTAATTTAAATTTATATTTGGCGCCAATTTCTAGGGATTTTCATCGTTATCAATCATGTGAGATTTGTCACAATTTGTCACTAGTAGTTGTCAAAGTCAAAGTTTAGACAAATGTTTTTTGAAAAATTCACGATACACGATTATATAAACATGTTTTTGAAATTATCAAATTGAATAAAATGTCCACATTACAAGAATCTATAACATGATGAATAATATATTTATAATCAATAATGTATAGTAATTTAAAAACATTATTTCTAACCTAACCTCAAATTGTTGTAGTATATAAAAAAAATTTAAATTAATTTATTGTAATTTATATGAAATATTAGGAAAAAACCATGTCGACAGTTGTTGAAAATCCACCACCAGAATTTATAAAAACCATTGAATGGAATATGATGGATAAAACGAAATTTTTCCCATTATCAATGTTAAGTTCATTCACGGTTAGAAGTGTGTTATATCCATTAACACTGATTAAGACACGTTTACAAATTCAAAAACAAAATGATCTTTATTCCGGTAGGCTATAGTTGAAATTATCACATAACCTATACATATTTTATTATTAATTTTTCAAGGTATGTTTGATGCATATGGTAAAATTTACAAATACGAAGGTTTCCCAGGATTATATAAAGGTTTCTGGGTATCATCAGTTCAAATAATTAGTGGTAAATTATTTGCCATATTAACAATCAATTTAAATCAACAACAATTGATTAAAATAAATCAATTCTTTTAGGTGTGTTTTATATATCTGTTTACGAAGGTGTACGTCATTTATTAGCTAAAAGAGACATTGATTCTAGAAAACGTGCATTAGTAGCTGGTGGTAGTGCTTCAATTGTCGGCCAGACAATAATTGTTCCATTCGATGTTATTAGTCAACATTTAATGATGATGGGTGTTCGTAATAAAAACGAAAAGGTTATTATTTCAACAATATTAATAATTAATTAAGAAAAACAAAACAAGAATTTCAAATTCTAGTCTGCATTTAATCCATTTGGAATTGTATTAACACCGGATCGTAGTCGATTATCAATAACACTAGATGTAGTGAGAGAGATATTTCGTCGTGATGGTATTAAAGGTTTTTATCGTGGTTATATGGCTAGTTTAGCTGCATATGTGCCTAATTCAGCATTATGGTGGGGTTTCTATCATTTCTATCAAGGTTCACAATTTCTATTCTTCTACCTACCTAGAGATATATCATTAATTTTTGTATTTATATAGATGAATTACATCGAATCCTACCGGTTTGGGTGTCACATTTATTGATTCAAGCAATTGCTGGTACTTTAGGTGGATTTACAACAACAATCATAACAAATCCATTAGATGTAGTTAGAACACGTTTACAAGTACAAAGAATTGAATCGATGGGTGGTGCTTTCCGTGATTTATGGAAAGAAGAACGTTTTAAAATGTTTTTAAAAGGATTAAATGTTCGTTTAATACAATCAGCAACATTCAGTTTTAGTATAATATTAGGTTATGAGACAATTAAGCGTGTTTCTGTGAAAGAAGAATATAAACCAATGGTTCGTTGGTGATTTTTTGTTGAAAAAAAAAACAAAATTAGTCAAATTTTTTGTTTTGTTATTGTTGATAATTTTATAAAAGTTGCACAATTTAATGTTTATGTAATTTATGTAGATAATAACATTAATGTTATTAAATATCGATAATAGTTGAAAATGTACAAAAGGAATCATCAGGATAATGAATGACTTTATCAAAAAAAAGGTGATCAATAAAAGACCAAAGATTCAATATATTTTTTTTTAAAATTGTTATTTTGACGAAATCCATAAAAACAAATGTATATATATATATATGTATGTATATACGAGAAGATAAATTTAAAAATTATTCTGTTTCAACAATATTGCCAAAATTTTTACATAAAATCAGATGCAACAGCAACAACATACAAAGGCCGGTTTCTTTTGGTTCTTTTCCTAATATTTATCCAGTGATTGTGTTAATTATTATTTTTTCAAAATTTCGTAACAGCAACCATTATAAAATCGCTTACTTTCTCTTAATTATCACAACATTTAGCTAGAGGCACATGTCAAGTGTTGGCTGTGGTATAGGAAACACTAAGATCAACACATCTATATATATATTAAAATAAATTTTTGTGTGTTTTTTAAGGTGTCGAACTATCTAAACTAAAAAACCAATACAACATGGCACACAATTATTACAAAGAAAAAAAACAAAGTCTTATCGTTATTGTTTTGTTTTTTTTTTTAAATAACAATTTCGTTTCAATATTACCCAAAAATATTATTCTATGCATTTCAACGAATAAATGTGGATTGTCTTCTTCTAAATAACTTTCAAATAGTGCAACAAGATTATAAATCGTCTAAAAAATATTTATAATAAATCTATCTATCCATTTTGGTCTTAATTATCAAAAACTTTACAAAGAAACGAAATCATTTACATATCCTCTTGATTGTTAATACAATTATACAATAATTATAATAATAATAAAACAACGAATAAAAACTAAATAATCAAGCACCAGGAATTAAAAAAAAAATGTACAAGCTATAAAACCTATCAAAAAATGTAAAGGTACAATGAAATTGCTTTAATTGCACAATTTTGTACTCGACTAAAATCCTTACGTTAAAAAAATGTAACAAATTTATACTTATTTAAAACCGTTATTTAAACAAAAAAAAAAAGAAGCGTCGAACCCATCCATGATCAACAGAACAAGCATTTTTTTACAGAAATATCAATTTTTTTCATCAAAAAAATATCTTAAAAATTAAACCCACCTATCATCATCATCATCATCTTCTCACTCATATTCCATCCAATTATAATTTAACTATTGTTTGTACCCTTGCATAAGCTCGTTGAAATTAACAAGACCATTGAGATCGATATTGCAATCATCGAATTGATCCAAATAATCCATGGCAGGACCACCACCGCCACCACTATTAGCACCACCACCACCACCAACAGCTGTTGTTGTTGTAGATACCGATCCGGCATAACTGCACAAAAGACATAACCAGACATCACACATTACTGCAACACAGACAAACCAACCAAAACAAAATGGGAAAAAAAAATGAATGAATGAAATGATTTTAAATGACGGTATGTTTTGTTGCAAATGTGTCTGGTCATGTCTGTTTGCAGAATGCGTTTCAATTAATATAAAACAAAATACCCATATTTAATTTCATTTTATCGGAATTAATAATTGTTTAATTAAATATGGGCATTATTTATTGTGTCATGCAAATATGCATGAAAATATGAATGATAATTGAGGTGAAAAATTGAATTATTTCTTAATCAATATGGTATCTTTTACAAGCATTCATTACCGGTATTTTTTTTTTGTATTTTTTGGTTGAGGACAAAATAAAACAAACAAATGAATAAAGAAATTTTATAAACAAAAAAAAACCTAATAAAAATATTAACAAAATTTTTGTATATCACATTTTTTTGTTGCTCGGAATTTAATCAAATTTACCCTGTTTGTTTTTTATTTTAATCAATTCATTTTGAATCCAATTGCAAATTTACGATTTCATCGATAAAAATATGTTCATATCAAAAATGTTATATAAAAAAACTATATGTAGTACTTATTGTCGCGATATTATAAAAAATATGTATATTATATAAGCATTAATATTTTATATCAAAAAAAAAATATAATAATAATAAAAAGATAATCAAAAACATTAACAATAAGGTCGTTTTAGAAGCATGATTTGTTTTTTTTGTTCATATATCTAGCATGTTCTGAAAACTAAAACGATAACGATGATGAGTTTCTATTAGATAAAAACAAAAACAAAAAAAAACATATCTATGAATTCTAATGAATGAATGTCTCTAACACTTACCTGCTAACTACTGATGGTGTATCTCTAGATGGATCAGGTGATTGTAAAAATGAATGTTGAGGTGTATTTGGATAACTTGGACCACTACTACTTAATCCTGGTACATGTGTTACAAGAACTGGTTTTACATAACCATTATTTGCAGATGGTTGATTATCTGTAAAGTCAAATGGAAAAAAAGCAAAATAAGCATTTTAATAACGGATGACACTCATAGTATACTTAATGACATGGAAATTGCAACACCAAGAAATTGTAATTAAAACGTAGCAATTGATTAAGATTTCAAAGAAAAAGAACAAAATATAACTATAATTTTTATTAATAGGTTCCCCCTTAGTGGTTACACCCTCTCCTATCCTTCGTGGCATCATTTCTATCAAATGGTCGATTTCCTCTTGAGGTATTGTGTCGCAAACAACCTGTAATTCGTGCTGTAGAGCTTGCAGTGTCCACGGAGGCTGTAGCAAGTTCCACAGTTTTTCCCCCATAATTTTCCAAACCTACTAGATGGGCGAAAGATCGGGAGATCGTGGTGGTCCATAGAAAGTCTTGCAATATGAAGACGTGCATTATCCTGCTGAAAAAGTGGGTCTTCCAACTGCCTAAGAAATGGAAGAATATGTGGTTCTACCACCTCATCCGCATATCGCTGGGCGGTTAGATTGCTTCGAAGAAATACCAAACAAGACCTACTCCCTTAAGTTATAGTACCCCCTCTACCATAATCCCCACAGTTTGGTGCACAGGACTCGCAACAGAAAATTCAACTTTGCGACGTTCCGCAAGCCTTCGTCTGACCCTCATATGTCCATCATGCATCCCCAAACGGAACCAGGATTCATCACTGAACACCACCCTATGCCACTCTAGATTCCAGTGCAATCGTAACCTACACCACTACAAAAGCTACTGTCGGTATTGAGCTCTAATTTTGCGATAAACCGTTTCAAGGGTTATAGGACGACCTTAATTAGCTAATCATTGATCGACAATTGATTTGGTATTGGAGAATCAGTCTCTTGTTGCCAGCGGTCTTGCACCTCATTTGTTCTTCTTTACCCCCCGGTTCCCCTTCTGTGACATTCTTGACCCTCCCTAGTCCATGCCTGATAACAGCGCATGATAAGGCGATTTTCAATTTTGGTGAAGACAAGGCACGATGACAGAATAAAACAAACGATCAAAAACCAAAAGAACAAAATCTCGAAAAACATACACCTGGTAAAATTGTTAAAAGCGATATGAATGAAATTTTAATCAATTGCTATCTTTTACTAGTTAAACGTTTCTGCCAAGTTGGGTCAAAAAAGTCTTACCCCTTCTTGGTGTTACAATTTCCATGTCATTAAGTATATTTTACACAACCTATCGTTGAGCAACAACGCGCATTACAAACAAAAAAAAAATTACCCTATCTACACAACCAATTACATCTAGCTTACACTACAAATGGAAAAACCCCTCTCAATAAAACAATTTTGATATTTATCTACATATAATATGATAAAATACGTATTAATTAATTAAAAAAAAAATACCTTGAAAAGGTGTGTAGTATTTCCCAAATGGTATATCTTTAGATATGTCAGGATACAAATAGACAAGATGATTTAAATCGGCAACACGATCAGCTAGACACCGTATTGCAAAATCTTTTGATGTAAATGGCTGTAAACTAAAGACTTCACCAGTATCTGAGAAAACATAAAAAAATCAATAATTGTATATAATTTTGTTGTTGTTTTTGTAATAAATTATTACCAGAAACCCAAGCGATCGTAATACCACCCATTTCACTATCAGAAAATCTCAATAAGAATGTACCACAAGGACAGGAAGCTAACATTTCTTCAGCTTGTTTCTTCTTAACAAATCCCATAATCGCCCTGAATACATAAAAAATGTTTTATTGTTTTAAAGAAACAAACACACGAATTCCAAATAAATTATTTATTTACCCATCAACCCATGGTCCACGTAAATGTTCTCTAGTCAATTTCATAATAGCATGAAACCATTCCCAAAATGTAAAATTCCTATCTGTTAATGGTTCTTTACAAAATTGTGCCCAACTTAAACTTGGATTATTTGATTCATTATAATTACCACGAAATGCTTTATCAGCTAAAAATCGTAAATGATCTTCGGTCAATGGTCGACCAGTAGCAGAACGGAATTTTAATGATAACGTTTCTGCTACTCTTGACCATGGTACCTATTATATTTTTTTCAAAACAAAAACAATTAAAAATTCAAATAATTATGAATTATTTTGTTGTTGTTGTTTACCTTATCTGGTACAGCAAATGGTGCACGTCCTTGATCACTAAATGCATTATCCCATGTTACAGTAGCCCATGCATGTGGTTCTTGATTACCATGTACAATAACAACAACAGGTAAACTTAATGTCCATACATGGAACACTAATTCACCACCACCAACACTGAATTGTGATTGGAATAATAATGAAAATTTCTCATCCATAACACTTTCTGTACCTTTTTTTTCAGCTCTTTTAATTTTTTTCAATTGCATATTACGAAAACTAACTGACAATTGACGTGTAGCATTTTGATATTCCATTGTACCTGTATTATTTAATATTTCACCACTACAATCACCATTTTTAGCTAATTTATCATTTTTCAATAATACATTAGCTTGTGATTCAGAAATGATTGTAACTTTAACTTGTGGCGGTGTCATATGTACATTTAATTTACCACCAACTAATAAACGTACAGTTGCTGTAAATCTTGTATGTGTTTTCATAACTTGTGGTGGTTGTTTTTCAATAATAAATGTTGATGTAACTAATGATGATAATAATTGTGTAATATCAACTGTTAATTGTGGTAAATCATCAGCAGCACCTGGTGGATCTAATGCTAATTTTTGTCTTAAACGATCAACTTCTTTAATTTGTTGACGATTCAACCATATTAATTCAGCTAAATTTTCACACCATTCTTGTATTGTATCTAAATTACTATTAAATGTAGCACCATTACCAGCTAATTGTTGTTCACGTTTCCATTTTATCATTTCATCATCTAATATATGTGATTGTAATTGATTTAATATTTGTATTGTTTCTTTAAATTTATCACTTAATGCTAAACGTAATTGCATTAAACCAGCTACTTTTTGATGCATCACCTGTTCTAATAATTCTTTTTGACGTGTCAATTTCTGTAAACCAGCAGTTGTTTGAGCATTTGTAGGACTTGATGAAAGTTGCTGAATATGTGCTGAAATTATACACACAGTCCACGTTTAATAAAATGAAATAATGGAAGTTTGAAAATTGTAGAAAGGACACGCGTTAGTTAGTTTTACTTATTCTAATGAACAAAAAGCGGTTTCTATTCGCAACATAATTTGACCATACTACAGTTAATTCCGTTAAATCAAAACTAGCACGAAAAACAGCACTCTGATCCACATGTTGCTTTTCCTACACGTTACGCAATATACTATTTCCTACTCGTATTACTACAACGATTAGAATTGTTTTACACGTAACGTAACGTAACGTAAATTTAAAACTCAACCTCTCCTGCATTTTTTCATTTTATATCGGTAGGTTGGTAGTATGAATCAGTTGACAAAACTGTACAACCTGAAGATGACAACGGAAAGTATGTGCTTCACTTTGCTCTATTCTTGAGAGTAATGCTGTATACAAAAGTATGTGTAAGTTGTGGTTCAGACGTTTTAAAGACTGTGATTTTGATGCCTGCGATCGTGAACGTAGCGAAGGCATTATGAAATTTAAAAATGGTGATTTGCAGGCAACACAGCATGAAGGTGCTGATCAAACACACAAAGAACTCGCTAAACGATTTGGAGTAACTCAATAAACTGCCCCTTAATCGTTTATGCACAAAGAGGCAATTTTATAAACAAGGAAAATCAATGCCAAAAAATAAAAAAACAACGAACTGTGTTCGGAACTCTTAGAACCAGATAGAACCGTTAGTGTTGATCGTTACAGATAGCAATTGCTGTGACTGTACGAAGATACCTCTAGAAAACTTCCCAAGGATTGCATCGAACAAATCTGCTTAATAACAGCCCTAAGCCTCTAGTTACTAGAGATCACATTGATCCTAATGTACTGTGGGGGGATATCGCTTCCCCTGACGAATTTTTGATAATTGCCAATGGTATTGAAACCTTAAATATGGGCGGGGCAAAAAAAACAATCAGTGGCATCAATAAAACATTAAAAATTTATATACAAATAAATACGAAATGAAAACAATTTATTATCAGTTGAAAGTATCATACAATAATAGACGTTAATTAATTAATTATTGTATGATACTTTCAATTGATAATAGATTGTTTCAATTTTGTATGTATAAACAAATTTAAAATCTATTCTCGGCGCTACTGAATATCATTCTAAACAATCATGGCTGAAAGTTGAACACTATTGGCAATTATGTAAACCGCAGCCGCCTCAGTATGCAGGTACGAAAACGAGCGATTTCTCCTCTCAGTACGCAAATTGCGGCATTACTCTACATTGTTTAAGGAAAGCTTAGTTGTGAAGTTGTAGAGCAGCCACTGTATAGTCCTGATATTGTTCCGTCGGACTATCATTTGTTCCGAACAATGCAAAGTGCTTTGTCTGATGCACACTTTGAAGAACTGTGAAAACGGATGACCGCTTCGCGCCAAAAAATGAAACTTTCTTTACTACTGAAATTCGTTATTTAACCGAAAGATGGCTCATGATGATAAGTTAAGAACAGAGAATATTTTGATGGTTTAACATTTTTCTACAAATAAATGTGAATTTTTCGTAAAAGCGTTTTAAAGCTGCTGTAGCAAATTTCTAGGTTTGAATGGTGCTTTCAAATGCTAAATGTAGACCTTGAAATTGTCTTCAATAATAGAAAAAGTAATAAGCAGATTTACCGTTCAATTTTGTACATTCGTGATATTGTAAAGCAAATGCTTCCTGTTCTTGTTCCATTCTACGTAAATCATCAGCAGTATCCTAAAAATTATCAAATACAAATTACGTATATTTGAAAATTGTTAATTTCGTATACCTGTGTACGTCGTCTTAAAATTTCAATTTTATGTAAAATTTCTGTACCAGCATTAGATGCAATTAAATTTGATAAACCAGGTAATGGTTCACCGTTTGATGCTTGTACAAGACTCATTTCCGTTGCTAAACACTGTCGTACATAATTAAATAATTGCATAGGATTAGCACTATGGACAAAAAACGTATATAATTATAAATTAACATAAATAATAATAATTGAAAAACTAACCTATATCGTTGTCGAAACATTTTAGCTGCTTCAGCTAATTTTAATTTAGTTAAAAAATATTCAGCATCCGTAACAACGGCTGCTTTATTTTCAATTTCTTGTATCAATGAATTGACCAAATTCGATACATATTGTTCATGTTGTGGATTATCCGGTTGTAGTTCAATTTCTGACCTAAAGATACCAAATTAATCAAATTACCATCATTATTTATTTGTTTGTTTGTTTTTTTACCAAAATTTATCTTCAATATATTGTGCCAAATAATGTCGCACTTCAATCGGAAAATGATCACCATAGATAGCACGAATCTTTTGCAAACTTTCCGGCGGTAATTGTTGAGCTTTCGCCCACAAAGCCATCTTGATAGGTTATGTTCTAACAACAAAATCAACAATTTATAATTAATCCCATATCAAATGAGAAGAACAAAGTCGTGGGGGAAAAAACCAAACGAGTCGAAATTATCGAGATGGAAATGGAATGAAAATGGACAAAACAAAAAAAAAAAAAGCAAAAATGCAAATAAATCAAGGCTCAAGGTCATGGGAGAAGCGGGACCTCGTACATGTTGTTTACAGAACTGCACCAATAATGCAATTACACACAAAAAAAACTAACCTTTCTATTTTTGAAGAACAACCCAATTAAGGCTTTCCGTACAATAGAAATCGAGCATTTACTTAATAAAATTTGATAAATTTTTCTTTGAAAAATTAAAAAAAAAATGTATATGATGAACATGAACCAACGTCTAATCGTCAGCCATTTCTAAATATGTCAAACGACGTCACTCAAATATTTTGACAGACCAATCAAATATTTGGGCGGTAATTTCAAAATAAACACATTCACATTTAAAATAATTTTATTAACAAAAAAAAATAAACAACAGGGGGGAAACAATATTTAGTAACAAAAGTGACAACACTCCATTAATCACAACAGGTATATCTACAAAAATCGACTAATATATATTTGTTATAAAAATTTCGCATTATACTGGATTGCAATTTTTCGTAAAAAATCTTTAATATTGTCATATGTTGAATAACTGATACCGACAGCAATTGGGCCTTTGATCCAATTCATCGATAGTCCTTTATAAAATCCTTTGATAATACCCTCACTGAAAATTACAAATATTACACAAGATTAGTGAAATTCTATAATTAGCTGTTTAACAAATCAAGGGTGCAATAGGGTATTCTCTACCCGATCATCATCTTTAAATGTACTATTATTATCAAGATTTGTCTTTGTCACTTTCTTAATAGTACTTTGAAGAGAATTAGATATAATCGATACTTTTAGGACGGGGATTTTACGTATTTTTATGTAATCGTAAGAAGTCTTAAAAATGAACTCCTAAGTGATTTCTTGGAAATCAGATTTTCAGAATATTTTTTGAATAAAATATTAAATAACATTTATATATGTCGGGAAAGTCCCCGATTTACGTAAGTGTATAATCCCATAATTCTAGACATAATGGGAATTTCATCATTACGACACAACTATACATCAGGGTGGACCACAAGAACTAAACACCCAGAAGATGGGGGGTTTTCGAAGAATAAACAAAAAAGTGTAACTTTACATTATAGACACCGAGATGCGTAGCCTTGGGGCGAGCTGCCCCCCTCCATCACTCAGGGAATTCACGGAAAATAGAAATTTCAAACTTTTTGAAGAATACTTTCTAAAGACTCAGTTTTGGTTGTTTGCAGGCGAATTGTTCGGCTTAGGCACTTTTGTTACTATTTAAAAGAACAAAAGCTAAGTTTATAAACAATATTTTTCTTAGATAACGGAATTGGGTAACTTCACACCTCACCACTAAAAAGACTCAAAATGTAGTCGATATCTGGAATTTGAGTAATGACTCTTTGCCAGGGATCTTCAGCAAACTACGGCCCAAACAGCTATTTTATCCGGGGTACCCCAAACAGTAGATACTTTGAGTCTAGGTCTAAAACTATCTATTTTCTCAATTTAGCGAGACATCCTACATTTTGAGTCTCTCTGGCAAATTGATGCTGAACTGTATCTATAGAGAGTTAATCTTTTGTCCTGAAAACGCTTAATTTTTGTGGCCGACTCAATAATAGTAATGCAAATACTTGAATTGTAGTAGTGAATAGTGGGTTATGCAATCAAATACGTTGCGCAATAGAAACTTCAAATTGCGCTACAATCAGTGTTGTAACAGGCACTTTCTGTGAGGTACCTTGGTATAGATATCGGTACTCTGTGGAAAATGTAATGGGTTATAGGTGAAGGGTACGGTTTAAAAAACATACCTATATAGGTATAGATACAAAGTACCTACAGCATAAAGTACCTGCAAAATTTATGTATTAAAAAGTACCTTTGCAATACATTTTATAATTCCTTAAAACATGGCCTTCGATAATTGATTTCTTCGATGGGGCAAAATTAGACCTCCTTATAAGATAATGACACTAGATATAATCCATAATGTACTACCTTAGAACAGTGGTTCCCAAACTATAATATTTCACATATCGCGAACACTCGGGCATATCTATAAACAAATAAACATCCGGAAGAATTTCTTAGTAAACTACGTTTCATGACAATATTGGTACCTGGCCCACAGAACTCCAAAATTATTTAGTGGAACCCCAGGCTTCCACGGATCACACTTTGGGAACCACTGCCTTAGAAAATACTGTAGGAGAGGATCTAGGTATGCGTATGGATATTCATGCTTATTAAGATCCCCGTACTGCTAAAGTATCTAGGTACATTACAACACTGGCTATGGTTTTAAATGTGTACCTATAAATTATCCGAATTGTGCCAATAATTGTCTTATATCGACCATTTGAATCAGTTTGCATACGTCTTCTTACAATATCAAGTGGATAACTACTACATTGTCCTAGCATACCAGCAATAGCACCAAAATATAATGCAATCAATGGATTTGGTGTATTACAATCAATATGTTCACAATATAAACGTTTTAGAGTATCATATGTAAAAAATGAAACACCTGCATATGGTACAACACCAGCTATTGTTGGTATATAACCACGATAAAATCCACGTACACCTTCTTCATAATAAATTTTATTAAACACCTATAGAAAATATGAAGTTATTATTATTATTATTACTATAAACAAAAAAAAAAACAATAATTTTACATGTCGTAATGTTGAATATTCTCCTTTCTTTGTAACAGCCATACGTGCTCTAGCAACATCTAATGGATAAGTTAATGTTTGTGATGTAGCACCAGCTAATGAACCAGCCAAAAATAATTTTTTTGGTGATTTACCAGTATTTTTATCTATTTTTAAAATTCTTTTCCATTGTTCGTGTGCTGTAAATTGTATTGCTGCATGTGGTATAATACGTGCCATTGTTGCACTGTTGCCACGCCATAATGCTAATAATCCTTCTTGTTTATACGTTTTTATTAAAAACTTGAAGGCTTTCTTTGTTGAATACGATTTATCACTATTCCATTATAGCATTAATAATAATAATAATAATAATAATTAATCAATAGAGCTCTGCGATATAATAGGGTAGGAAAACACTATCGAGTTTTTCTTGTTCAAGTTGACTTGTATCAAGTAAAACTTGCGAATGTAAGAACATACACAAGAGATTTTAACTATTTGGATAACCTCTTGAGTAACTTGTCAATATATTCGGTGGTGTCACTAAGGGGGTGCAGGGATGCGGCCAGTAGCGGCTAACACCCAATATAATTTTAGAACTTTGAGCGTTTTTAAAACGGTCCTTTCTTGTTTGTTGAGGAACTTTTATGAAAAATTGCAAGTTTCGCGCTAATTCCATCAAAAGCGGTAAATGCCAAAAATTCTGGCCAGAAACGGTGAATATTGCGCTATTTTATTGAAAATAAGCAAGAATTTCCAAATATTCTGCTCAAAAACTGCGAATTCCGGGCTAATTTTATGAAAATAAACTAAGATTTTCAAAGATACCCAAAAAATGTCAAAAATTTGTTGAATTAAAGGATTGATTGATTATAATTGTAGTAAATTCTTGCGGATAGATCTGTTAGGCAAGGATTTGAGCAAGTCTTACAAGTTTTTGTTAAATTTTGTGGTTAAAAATTGTTTGTAGTTTCTATAGTACTCATTGGAAAATAACTTGAACACAAGAACTGAATCAACTTATAGATATGACAATATTGTCCAAGAGCTTGACAAGTTATCCAATAGTTGATACAAGACACATATAACAAGTAAAACTGATATGTACCTAATCATAAATAGGTAGGTACGTTAAATTTACCTGATTTGGAAATTGATCTTTGTTCGGTCTAATGGTGCAATTGTTGTTTTAGCTAATGCACCAGCAATAGCACCAGCACATAAACTTGTCAAAACTATTTGTGTATTGTCCAAATTTTGTTGTCTAGTGGACATTTTGGAAGACACTTGATTTCACATACATAATTGACTGAAAAATTTACAAAAACAAAAAAATATAAATAAAAAACACAAAATTAGATAATACATTTGATGACGATTGTACTCATAATCATAATAATAATAATAATAATAATTGATAAAAACAATGACGACATTTAGAAGAGTAGCAAGGCCGATATGATGCTCGCTCAAAGCAATAATAATTAAAAATTTGGCTCAATTATCATTGTTTTGATAAAAACTACGATAATCATTGATAAATAATTAAAGTCCTTTCCCCTCCACTTTCCATTGTTGTATAGTTGGATGGCAATTCTCATTGTATAACTGTACCGTTGTTTATCACCTGTAAACACACACACCTACCTGACGTGGCACCACAAAAATGGTAATTGTTTTGTTTATTTTGTTTCTAACAAATAATAATAATAATAATAATTGTAGGCTCGTTATTTTAAAGAACAAGATATTGACGAATTCCGTGAATGTTTCTATTTATTCGCCCGATCTGGCCATATCAAATCATTAGATGAATTAACATTGATAATGAGAAGTTTAGGCTTATCACCGACAATATCTGAACTTGCTGGTTATTTTAAACAAAAAGTAAAATTTATTTGATAAACAATTAATGAGATTATAATTGTTGTTTTTTTTTTATATTTTGTTTAAAGGGCGGTAAGATGACATTTGCTGATTTTTTGGAAGTAATGCATATACATTCCCGTGTTGAAAATCTACCAAAAGAGATAATTGATGCTTTCAAAGCTGGTGATATCGATGGTAATGGTATGATAACAGCCAAACAATTAAGGCATATGTTACAAAATTGGGGTGAATGTTTATCAATGAAAGAAGTTGATCGTATCTTTCGTGAAGCTAATGTTAATAATAATAGTATGGTGCGTTATGAGGATTTTATTAAAATTGCATGTGCACCTGTACCTGATTATTATTAACAAAATTATTAATTTCTTATCAATTATGTAAACAAAATAATATCATACCTGTTTGTATTTAAATAATTATTTCATCCATTCATTATTTATATATATATAGATTTATGTAAACAAAATAGTGATTTATCTGTAATCTAATAAAAATTATTTAATTAAATACGCATTTGTTATGAACATTTACGAATTTTGTCTTATTTTTAACAACAATCTTTTTATATCCTGCCTAGGTTTTTTTCATAAACAAAGTTGGTAATGTCAAAGTCCAATGTCTAGGAAACCATTAACATTATAAAAAATTTATAGATCACCAATTAATAAATTTCAATTTTCTTCAGTTTAATACCCCAAAAATTACACGTATTTAACGTATATTTCAATTATATTCGAAATCTTGCATTGTTTTTGTCAATTTTCATTGTTAATTTGTAAGTTTGTGGAAAGACTCCCGTTTAGCATTCTATTTTAAATTGAATTCAATGGTTTTCCGCTTCAAGGCTATCCCACTTTTATTTCCCACTAAATCAAGAACCTAGAACAGAGATGGCGCGAGTATCAACAGCGATTTCTCCATCCTTCAACCAAAATCAACTTAATTAATCTTCAACAATATAGATGTCGCTTAAACAAATATTTGCTGCCGTCATTTACAGGACAAGGTAGGTATAGTGCGTACAGTGATTAAAAAAATTGACTACCGTAATAAAACTAAGCACAACAGTTCCAGTAACAAAAAGAGACTTGATGAAATTAGTCGAATATTCTCATTGTAGTTTGTCACTGATATTTCTGTAAAAATTAACGAAATTACCGCTGATAGTTTTAAGTTTTACGTTTAGATTTGTTTAAAATACAATTGATTTCTAAATTATTAAAATATTCCGTTAATATTTACAACATATAGAAAAATTTACAACTCCATTCAAAAAATTAGTTAATCCACAATACTACAGACAGACTTCCTGATTGCGACACGTCCGATAAAACTCGTACATATTTACAAACATTGATAACCCACAAATTTGGCAAACCGTTCATCTTTTGCTTCTAATGTCAAGTACATATGATCTGTATGATTAATTTGTTATTATTTACAACAAGAATAGATACAATTCACAAATGATTGTCAACTATATAGTAAATTTTATTATGTAGGTATGGGCGTTGTGACAAGGTGGGCAAAAAGTGGATGAAATATAGGCGGCCGGATTTTTTGGGTCTACCAAAGTCGGTGACGATCCGGCTTACTGTGCGAGTTGTACCTAAATTACACAAGAGCGGTGAATCACAGCTTATCTTTCAAGTGATAATTTATACAGAGCGTTTCAATAAAAAGGAGCCACCCTGAATAACTTCCTTGGCAGTTCATTTAAGCAAAAATCCTGAGACATGTCGATTTTTGTTGGAGGGGACACATTTTAATATGTCAAACATGATCGCGTTGCATCAGCCCCCTACTCCCGGCAGCCCCTAACTTAAGAATCTTACAATTAAATGGAAAGTGGGGTCAAGTAGCACCTTTTTTGAAAGGTGTTTGAATTCTCTATACGGTGGTATAAATTGTTTTAAGATTTTTTGATTTATTTTTTTAGAAATGTTAAGCTTGCAGTTAATGCAACAAATACTTTTATTTCAGCAAATCAATACAAATATTACATTGAAACCAGATAAATTATAAATTAGAACTGTGTAACCATATTAGAATGATTCGAGACACTTGGATCTTTCCTTCTCAATGGTGGATCTATTTCAAAATTACGTCCATAAATAGCAAAACTTAATAAACGATTTTGCGGTTGTGTTAATTTTAAAATTCTTTCAATTATTGTACGATTACCAACATTATAAATGTTTTTATTCCAATCGAAATGTTGTGGATGTATTGGACGTATAGAACTTAATAATGTACTTGGATATTGTGTACGATTCTTATTATCAGTGTAATTACCACTTATTTCAATACTTTCAAATGTTATTGGCCACGAAATTTCATTATATTTAGGAAATCGACGTCCACATGATGCTAAATCTGTATTAAGACAAGCTGTAATTCCACAAAGTTCAAGACTGGTATCGCGTACGCCATGATGTGAACGTATTCCAGAATAGGCAAGCAGATGATAAACATATTGTTTTGCTGTAGTTTGATTAGATGTTGATAGTTTGACTTTAAAAGAACAACATAGAGATTCTGTTGAATTGAAGCTATGACAAACGGTGTATTCACCAAATTCTTCAGTTGTATTCAATATTACAGATGTGTAATCTACAAAATTAATCATTGATTTGCTGTATTGTTCCGATAATCAATAAACTTACTTTCAAGATTTTCTGGACTTAGAAAAAATTCGTCCATCTGTTGTCCTAAAATATCAATTTCTTCAGTTGTCATATTGCTCAAGACTTTTTGAATATCATTAGGAGAATTTGTTAATAATTTACTACCACCAGTTGATATTATATCGTAATTCACAGGGCCTAATTTACCTATTTTTCAATAAAACAGAAGATGATAAATTTGATGATTTTCGGTTCATAATCTGTAATAATTACCATAAAAAATTCCACTTCCTCCACCACCAAGACGTGGAAGATTTGCATTTGCAGAAAATAGATTTACGTTATGTTCAACTGACCACATTTGTTGGACTTGTAAAGCTACAAAAAAAATGGATATTCGATTACTACTTTTGAGACTCAAGTAAAATATTTGAGTACTCGAATGTCTTAAAGCACAAGTTTTTAGACTCATATCGCACAGGAGCGGTCCAATTTTGGGACGACCAACCGGCCATATAATTTTTTTTCAGAAAAAAAGCTTTATCAACTTAATTCTTTGATTAATGGGGGTGGCCGATTTTGTCCTGACCTAGTTGCAGCATTGTTTGTTGTTCGTGTAGTTAAAATTAAAAATAGGTACTTGAATCGAGTCACCCAACAAGTATTCAAATATACACCTGAGTACTTCTAAGAATCGAGTATTTGTACCCGATTCTATCTATTATTGATGGATAATTCATACAGTTCATTGATAAAATATGTATCTACCTGTTGTGAATGGTAATTCTGAGAACCACATAGATGGATATGCGATATTTTTAATTCCACTGTTAACTAAATCTTCCGGTGGTGTTTTATATAAAATATCAAAACATGTAAATATGCCAACAGTTTCATTTTTCAACGTGAACATTGTGTGATCAACAATTTCCGGTTCGTTCATTGCAATCTCTCCAAATAAATTGTATTTTCGATATCTATAAAAAGTAAATAAAAATCATTAATCAATTGAATGATTAATCAAAAGACAAGACCTCTGAATGATTGTGCCTTCATTATTAAAAACAATATCTGTATTGTAAAAACGGGAACCAAATAATTTACAATTAACATCATTATCCTTATCGTTACATTTTTCTTTTTCAACTGTATTGATAACCACATAAGTCTGTCCTTTATTTCTTATAGCACAGGATATATTTCTTATAAATTCAGGATAAAGTCCATTATTATCAGTACAAGGATTCTCTTGTAATTTTACCACAGTTGTATAATCGTGGTATTCCTGGTTTGGTATGTCAAAATTAAGTGCATCTTCAGGATAAATAATTAAATCCAAATTCTAAAAAAATGTTTGTTTACAATTTTTGGAAAATTAGCAAGAAATGTTAAAATTAACTGAATTTTTTAAAATTTCGATATAATTTTGAACATTTGCCGACATACGGTCTTTAGCTGTTGGGATTTCATTTCGACCAGCTGGTTTAAACTCAACAACACCAACATTTAAATTAGTGTTAGCTAATGGGGTTTGCTGCAACAAAAAAATTAAAACAATTGTTTGAACAAAAGTGGAATTGGATAAATTAATCGCATAACTTACAAATAAACAACTGGAAATTATTAACAAAACATAGTTGTTGTGGATCTCCATTTTCATTCAATGGTCATTGTCATCATGATCATCGCCCTTTATATAAGCGAAATTCGGCTTTATCAGTCGATTGAAGGATGATAGTCTTGATTAGTTAGCATCGAATTTTGATGTTTTTGATAATTCACAATTTTTTCCATGTTGTGCAAAGTTCAAAATTTTTAAATTTATAACAAAGATTTATCTGACAATGAGAGTATATCTCAATTGTTTCTGAAAATACTCAAATATTGTTGATTGATTAGAGGAAATTTCTATAGGGTTTCGTCAATAATTTAGATATTTATAAGAAGGAATAGCTTTGAAAAATATTCTAATCGATCTTAACTCAAATGAGTGTCCTGAACACAACAATACAACAATATTTTGGAAGAGATCAATAGCTCTTGATTCATTGCACTTGGGTTCTTCCCATGAAAGTTAGATATGAGGAAGACGACGACGATTACGACACAATTATAATCAAGGGAAAATTTTTTGTTGTCATTCTGTCCTACAGCTAATAGCTGAAGAAATCTTCATTGTCTGTCTTTCATTCTAAGCTTCCCTATTTGTCAAAAATACAGCCAGTTGCCGTCAATTCTCCATTTTTAAACGCATGGCCAAAACAAAGACAAATTTTTGTCTGTGCCACTTCCATAATAAGCTGCTGAGATTACTTCATTGGATTGGTGTTTATGATAAAATGTACAATTTGCAGTTAGAAAGGTGCCAATGGTCATAGCAGACGAGCCACCGAGAGGGAGTTTTAGTTAGGAGACTCCCATACTGACACTCTATCGGGGGTCCATAAAGGATGTTTCTATCTCATTTCAATAGGATGATAGTGAAACGAATTTTTTTTTTTAATTTTTCGTGATAAAACAAAAATTTGAATGAATAAGCAAGTGGTATATGATTTTAAATTAACCGCTTCAAAAATGCAAGCTTTAAGTTGGAAATTACAGGGTGCTGTAAAAATCCTGCGTTCATTCCAAGCGCCCTCTGAATATTAAGTATTACACTATAAAAGAATTGTGGGTATGATTTATGCTGTGTTGCATGCTTGACATAGAAAATTCCAATAATACTGAAACAAACAGGATATTATTTTGTACTGAAGCTAATGATGTTGTAATAATCCATCAAACAAATGGGGACTATACTTACAATAGTAATAATAAGAATTTAGATGCTGTTTAAACGATATTCTGTATTCTATTAAAATTTTAAAACAATATTTCAGCTAATCTACCGATTTTCGATAAACACATCTGGCAACATTGTATAAATAACCTATATTTTGTATTTCAAACATAACCTTAAAATCCGGCGTTTTTTCAACGTTTTAATTAAATCAATTTTTAATTATTAAAATAAATTAAAACAAAACAATCATGAGTACATCAATGCCAATAAATCCAAAACCATTTTTAAATAGTCTAACCGGTAAAGCTGTAATGGTTAAATTGAAATGGGGCCATGAATATAAAGGTTATCTAGTATCAGTTGATGGTTATATGAATTTACAATTAGCTAATACTGAAGAATATATCGATGGAAATATGAGTGGTTTGTTGTATACAATAATTAATTAATTAATTTTTAATTAATTCAAATTTTAGGTAATTTAGGTGAAGTCTTGGTACGTTGTAATAATGTTTTGTTTATACGTGGTGCTGAAGAAGAGGATGAAGAAGGTGAAACGAAAGACTAGAAGAACTGTATTTGTTTGAAAATAAAAACAAACAATATTTAAGTTAAATTAAACTAGTTTTAAGTTTACGTAATTTGATACATTGATGCTCTATCAAAGAATTTTGATAATAATAAATAATGATTTATTAATATCTGTCTTATCATCTATTAGAAACTAAATTGTGATGTTGCAAAGTACAAATTGGTTATAACCTTGACATTGAATCTATATGTACAGTTTTTTTCTTCTATTTGGCTTGTAAAGAAAGAATGGTGTCATAATATCACTATTCGGTTCATTAAATCAAATTGTAACATTCATACATTTGATAATTTTCCAATCAAATTCTATTAATTAGCGTATATTTTAAGATCCATATCGATTATAATAAATTTTTAAACAAAGGAAATCTCGTCTATCACCAGTTCGGTTTTTGTTAACATTTGAACTTTGATAATCTATGTTTCCGGCAATTTTTTCGCATAATCAACACATTTTCATTCATAAATATTTTCCGATATTGGATTGTAATTGAATTTTATGAATTATTATCAAATCAACATTGAAGGGTGATAGTAACGGATCCCTCTTAACTTGTAGATGATTTTACATTCTCTTATTAATTTCTGCCCCATAATAATAGAGAGACCAGTCAACAGGTTAATAATTGTCCCCTGTTCTGTTTTTAATATCAGTCGTTGAAATGTCTCTGTGGAGTATTAAATATAAACAATTATTGTCGAATTTAACAAAAGATTAGCTAATAAGTCAACATCATGTATTTTGCCATTTTGAACGGAACGTAATAACAGTATATTGTTCTGGGAATGTGAATAGCGAGAGTTTACAACAACCCTCCCTAGAGATTTAACTAACCACCACCTAACAATCTGGATAAATGATGTAGGGTGCCAGTTAATCGGACAAAACTTCCATTAATTCATCTGAAAATTTCCGTTTTTGGTTTTTTCCTAATTATTTCCAAGTTAAATTTTGTTGTACTGTTTTAATAATAGAGGTTGTAATTAAGGTAGTAAATTCGGTTTGTTCAAATAATAAATTAACAAATGTTAGGGTTGAAAGGGTTAATATGCTTAAAATTTTAATTGTGAACAAATAATTCCGAACCAGTATTGTTTGCATAAAACTGAAGGTGGAAGTCAATAAAATGGACTGTGTGTGGCAGTATATGAGTGTACGGTAAACGAACTGTACATGTGGTTGTTGGAGCTTTTTCCCTGACATTGCAATAAACTTGGGGGTATATCAGGAAATAAGTCGCGATTTTGAATATAACTAACGTTTGCATTTTTCGTGCAACTAGTGTTTGGTTGATGGCGATACAATAAATATACAAACGCACAGAAATTAAAAGGGTGCAAAACAAAGCCCTTTTTTTTTGCTAAAAATGTTCTTGACCTTACTTAGAAAATTTTACTTATAAACGGTTAATGATATGATTAGCAACATTGTTGATTTATTTTGAAAATAATCACTGATAACATTGGAAGCTGTAAACAGAGAAGTAATATAATCAATACTTTTGATAACACGATAATTAACAAAATCTTCCATAAAGTGACCACTCATGACCTCTTACAGAAAATAAGGAAAGATCGAAATGCACTTGTTGGTTGCCAGATCAAGGCTATTGATGGTAGACAATTTCACCCCGTCTATTCGGATCTAAAAATTGGGGAGATTTGGTTCGAAATGACGTCATGAAATAGCTCAATTCCCGTATTTTTATCATAAATCATTCAATATAAAAACTTATAATTATTATAAGTCCATGATAAAAACAGTATTTTGTATTTCTCCTCAATAAAATTACAAGATTCATTCATAGTTTTCTTATCAAGATTAAAGGATCATATCACTTCACCTAGAAAAAGGTGCAATACAAAAGCCACATGCGTTTGTTAAAAAAAAGCTCTCATAACAACAATATGGTGAGAATATTCTGCATGTTGACTGGTTACAGAGGTATAAACAAATTTCCGTAGAGGAATCACTGGGGCACCTATCGTCTTCAATGGAGGCGGTGCCAGTAAAACACCGCCCCCTATCAGTTGTGCTGCAGTTGAAACCGCCGCCACCGCCAACATACTGCCATAGGCAAGATTGCATCAAGCAGTGGAGCAGTGTATTTTACGATACGTGTGCTTTAGTCGAAGTTTAGATTGTGTGTAACTGTGTGTATTCAGTGCACTTAAACACATTTACACATGTTAGAATGGAGCAAGAAGATCAACATTTAGCAGAAGAGTACGTCCAAAATTTCGTACTCGATCATTTAGAAAGTGTTACGGTGAAAAGTGAAGATAGTAAACGACAGATCAGTGAACCAGATATTTGGATGCCGAGAGGTGATGGTGATCCTAGAATTTATAATCGACAGTGGCAAGATGATCGTCGTATACCACCATTATCACCACCACCAGAAGTCATTTATCCACCACAAGCTGTTATGGTACATCCATTAATGAATGATCCTGGTACACCGCCAGATACACCACCAAGTAATTCACCGATTAATTGTCGACCAGAACCAATGAATGAATTCATGTGGTTCCCACATACCCGTGAACCACAACCATTAGATTTACGTCCATTACATTGTATGGGTGGTGAACCGGATTGGGAACGACGGGAATACATACCATCCGGAATGATGATGGACAACAGTCACCACCATCACCATCATCTACATCAACGGCCACAATCAGTATGTAGTGGTGCTAGTGCTTTATCACCCCGTTTAAATAATAACACTTCCGGCTATTCAACATGTAGTGAAGATCTTGGTTTAAATGATGAAATGTTGATGTCCTTATCTGTACGTGAATTAAACAAACGTCTCCATGGTTGTCCACGTGAAGAAGTTGTACGATTAAAACAGAAACGACGCACATTAAAAAATCGCGGTTATGCACAAAATTGTCGATCGAAACGTTTACAACAACGACATGATTTAGAACAAACGAATCGTAGTTTGCAAAATGAAATTCATAAAATTAAAATCGAATTAGCCAGAGTAACACAAGAGAGGGATTTGTTGAAACAACGATTACAAATGGGACGACAAAATCAAGTACAACAGCAGCAGCAACAGCAACAGCAGCAACATCATTTGAATTCCGACGGTCAAAGCTCACCGGAATTCTATCTGTGACAACATTTTCCGGGTCGGAGGATCCAGTGATTTTCGGGCCCGCGATTTCTGCAATAAATCGCAGTGTCTTTACTCGTTATTCATTGTTGATTATATCAATTATCAAATCTTTGTTTACGATTTTCATAATTGTGGCAGTTACAGAAATGACATGTGGAAAATAAAACGTGATGTGGAGAGGTGGTGTACATTAAGGATGAAATCAAACAATTCTGTAGATTATAGTATGATTGCTTTTTTTTTATTTGTTTTTTAAAAAAAAATGTTTATAATTCCTTCTACTTTTTATTATTTGTTTATGTTTTGTATTGTTGACACAAATCAATTTCCAGTGATACAGCATATCTTTTTTCAAATCATTTTTATTTTTCAAATATCTATAAGTTCGATAATGTCTATTTTTATATGAATCAGGTGAATTTCTTAATTAAAAACCTGATACCAGTTGTGTTTGATAATATATAAAATATGTTACCATTATTATTGTAAATAAAACATTAGTTTCAATAAATTTAGATTATAAATTTGAATGCTCTTTCGTTTTGTTATTGTTATTTTGTTCTTATCTAACTATTCTAAAGCTTTTCCTTTAAAGTTATTCATGAGAAGAAGATAAACAATGATCTTTTGACGCCAAGTTGTTTATTACTGAAAACAAATGCAAATTCACATGTTGAGAAATTGCTTTTAAAGAATCATTGCTAATAATTCTCTCAAAACAAATGACTTCTATGAATTGAACATTTCTGAAAATATGTTCCACCTCAACCACCTCTATAGAAACATTGAAATCAGGGGTCGGACACTCAATGCTTCAGTATAGGAGGTAAATTTGACTTGAAATTTGGCGTTTCGAGGCCTTTCGCGTTACCAACCTAACAGTTATACTCAAATTTATGTTACGTTAAACGCTGTAAAAAGGGCAATATGAGATGAGAATAAGGTTTTCTATTATCAAATAGCAGATATTATAATGAAATCACTATCTTTAACCACTGTCTGTAATTTATTCGGTTATATTTATCAATATTTATGTTTAAAATCTGTTATGTTGGTAATAGAAAAGGCCTCCAAACTTTGCCAAAAAAAGGCATGGTGGGTGTAAAGAGTGTCCGACGTCTGATTGAAATATCGTTTAATTAAGATAATATACGGCATATCCCATTGTTCGATTAAATATAAGATTACTGAGTAATTTCCAAATCAAATGTTTTTACCTGCATTTTTAAAAAAGGATTCTGTCAGAACCACTTTTTCGTACGCATTTACATTTGCAAAGTTTAAGTACAGTTCGTATCAAGTCACTGAAATATTAACTTTACAGTAGTTCAATGAGAAGGAACGAATTGCAAATATAGCCATGATTGCTTTTAATTAGTTGCGTAATTATTGGATATTTCAGGGCCGCAAAAAATATGTACGCCACTGGATGCGTAAAGCTATATAAACTATTGGAGTCGCATAGGAACATATTCTAATGTGAAGGTTTGAAAAGATACAAACCTATAATACTCTGATAAGGAGGGTTGTAGCTATAGGGATAAGCCATGGCCCATCTCAGATTCGTGTGGCCCACTTAATGTAATAAAAATCAAAATGGCAAAAGCTAAAATTTAATTTAAAAAAAACAAGGTTTTTGGCTAGTTACGAGCTTGCCGATACGAAATACGGTCCTTCGTCTAGCTCTCAAACGTACTTATCTCTGCATTAGATTAAAAATCTATTGCTATTATTCCTGTTATTTTCAAGTCAAGTTGATCAAATCAAAATAGACGAACTATACAGTTTTAATCCATATAAATGCTTTGAAGTCAGATCCTGGAAAAACTGTACCTAAATCTTGAAATCATACGTATAGCCGCTATAAATTACCGAGGTCCATATGGCCCCCAGCGTCGTTGTAATTATAATTATATTTCGGAGTCTGTGGTAGAATTGTAGCGGAGCCCAATCTCGCTCTTGGCGGCCCTGAATGTAAATATGACACCTTTGGTGGTTCTTCAGTTGGGTACAAAACCATTAAATTCAACTAACCCACAATGAATTTGGAGTGATTTGATTCACTCAAGGGTATCGAAAGAGGAAGATTTAAAAATTAAGGGCACCTTTTCGTGATAGGAAATACTTCCTATCAAATTAAGATTTGGATTTGTTTCCCACCTTATGTACAATTTCTCGGTACTCTAGGTTGTCGTTATACGTGTTGGTAAAATCATACTTTCCTTGAAAATATTCAACAACAGTTTATAGTACAGAGGTCCCCAACCCTTTGTTTTTCTTAAGCGCGCCGCTGTTTGTCCCAGTCCCCCATTCTTAATAAAATGTTACAATCTGTGAAAAAATCATTGTGTTTTAAGTTTTAACCAACTGTGCCTGCCCACCGTACTGCTGACGATATTTTCGAATGTGCTACAAGGTACTAAAGGTTTGGGGACCTCTGCTCTAATGATTAACCAGATTATTTATTCGATTTATTATTGTTTTCTTTTCGAAATTGTGTTTTTATCTATTTTCGTACTGTAGTTGATAATAAACAAAATTCCTTCTACTTTTACTACGAAAAGTATCAAATTACAGATGTATCGAAACGTACAATATTCTCATACTTTGGTTTTCTATTATAAAATAAAAACGGCGCCTGGTTTTTTATAATCATCTTTTTTTAATAAACAAAATTACGGAAAATTGTTTACATGACGACAAAATGCATGGAAATTGTTGTAAAACAAAATCATTATTTTGATTTAGGATGTTTAGGACAGTCTGCATGAAAGCAGTTGGTGAAATAAACCTGAAAGAATAATTTTTTATTATGTAATCTCTTCCTGAAGTATATTCCATAGCTTGCTTGGAACATTGCAAAATTTAAACATTATCAGAGCCAGGGAATTAGAGCACAAAAAAAATCGGGGTATGAATGACAGAGGCGCCAAGCAGGAATGGACCTTTACCTTTAACGGTCAACGGCTAAGACTTTTTGAAGGCCTACCCAATTAACCTAAATTTTGTATAATTTATTTTTAAATGATGTTGCAGCTCATAAAGGCCATATCTGAATCCGCCGCTGCCACCAAGTACTCGAAAAATCCAGCTCGGGGAATAACTTAAAAACTTTTAAGGTCTCCACAGATTAGAACGGCCTCCCGTTTTTCCAGTAGTTACCTATAAAATAAACATTCTGGAACATTGGGGCAGTTTTAAAAATAGATAACTTCGGATTGTGAGATAATAGAATATTCGCAAAAATTGGTAGTAGTAGTAGTAGTAGTAGTAGTAGTAGTATAGCTGCTAACTGTAATGAATTACTATTACAGACAAGAGGAATGTCATCACCAGCGGTGGATTAAGTCCAGGATAACCGGGTGACTATCCGGGGCTCCATACCTTAGGAGACGTTAGAGACTCAAAATAAAAGATTCTAATTACTGTTAGTTCCACTAGTTGAATAACGAATATTATTTTTTTCTTTTTTGCCACAATTCTCATATGGTTTTACAAATAAGCTGACCAATTTTGGACGCTTTCGGAAAAAAGCTTGAATTTCATAAACAGCTGAACAGAATCAGTGATCGAGACAGTAGCCCTCATTAAGCTGATAAAAACAAGCGATAAAATGTTAACTCCTTTTGATTTTTTTCTTCAAGTGTATATACACACCTGCAGCTGAAAATCGGATAGTCGGTGCGGTTAAAAAAGCGTCATCAGCTAAAATAACGAGGCCGATTAATCCGATGTTCGGTTAAAGCAGGGGCGCTTAAAAGCAAGTCTACTGTAATTTGTGCCAAACGAATCAGCCCAATGAAGATTCGTCATTTTGTATACGAAACGATAACTAAATTTTTGACTCTTGTAATCTTCTGTTTGTGAATATATGAGAGGTGTCAATGCACCCTTTCCACTGAAGACAGAAATGAATTTTTCTTCAAAGCTTCATTATAAAAAATAGAAAAGTTGATATTTCATGACTTGGCAGGACGGCCCTGTCCTGCTAACATAACTTTACTCGAATATTGTCACGATTTAACGCTAACGTTTACATTAACATGTTTGGTGCGGATGATCTCTATCCACCTAACTTTTCAATATTTTTCATTTGAAGATGGGTTGGCTATATAAGAAATTTTGAAGAAATTCCATTTCAATAACGAAATAATTTTAATTTTCATAATTGTGCATTAAAATTTTAAAATAAAACATTCTATATTTACGTTGTATAATTATATGAAAATTGCTGACGTAATTTCCTCTAGATCGACAAGGTGTTGAATATAAAGCTCCATTAGAAAAACGTCCGACACCACGCCAAGAAAGAATTGCTGAATGGACAACCACCTTGATATCACCTTGTTGGTATTCATATTCCCAGTAATCATGGTCCTTATCTAATCTTAACAAATGATACAATCCAGAAAAACAATACAGTACTGTGAATAATGTTGCTAAAAGTGTATACATTTCCATACAACTATACAGCATCATACATTGTAATAATAAAAGTAAAACAAAAAATAAAATAAAATACCAGATAAGAAAAGACAATTGGAAAAATTCTTGTTGGTATTTATGGAAAACAAAAAAAATAATTCAATCAAACAACAATCCAATAATGAGAATGACGTAGAACGACGCTTCTCCAAAGCTATTCCAAATGTGTGTGGAGCAAGAGGGGACGGTCAGATTTGACTCTTTGACCAATAAAGCGACGCCGATATGCCATTGGTGGAGCAACGTCGCGACGGCGCACCTTATCAAAAACACGACGCCCTAAAATACACAATTAAATTTCACCTGTAAGAGAATAATATTCTTGTAGTAGGTATACATATATAACAAATCAATTCCATCAAACAGGAAATTCATAAATTTTTCATTGCGGTTTTTGTTCAATATTTTCTCTGATAGGAGGGGAAAAAGCTCGGAAAGTACACAGCAATTTTTGACAATACTAAAATAAATACTGCATCGTTTTGGAACGGATACTGTGAAAATCACAATTGGCAATGATTTGTAATAAAATTCACCAAAAACGTTTGGTTTTATTTGAGCTTTATGTTGGGGCTGTTATAATAATGAGAAATGTCCAGCTTTTCCGCAAGCTTTAATTTAAAATTATACAGATAAGGTTGTTGATTTTTTTCAGGATTTGATTTATTTAAAGAGTAAATGTAGAGCAGTGACATTTCAAACTTCATTGGAACGTTGTAATTATTTATTTAATACACAAATAATATTTTCATAATCGAAAATTATAAACAATAACCGTAAACTATTTGCTAATAGTTGAAGGTTATCTACCTCTTTTCGAATCGTTTAGAATTTAATAATAAAAAAAAAATGTATTCTACGTTACATTTAACTATAGCGAATAAAAATTACGATTTTTCTATTGATGTCATCATAGTTTAAAAGTGAAAAAACTGCTAACGTGTGTTTGGGTCAGTTTTGCAATAATTCTTCTATATTGCATTTCCATCAAATAGGTGATTAACCTGCAATGTACTACAACTATTAATCTTAAATTTCCTGTTAAAAAAATTCTAATTGAAATATTGATTATCGAACCACCGAACAGGGTCAATCGTATCAAAACCAGTGAGGGGAGAAGTCCCCGTAACGACCCGTGAAGACCTTCGCTTAATCCCAAGTCAAATTCTCTCAGATTAAATTCACCCTCACTTTGAAGAAAGAAAAAAAAAACCAAAATAACTGATGGTCATCGTGTTGTTTTTTTTTCTTAAAGTCATTTTGAATAAATCACTTTCTTTCGGTAACAATCACCTAAAACACCCCCGGTTTGCTGTTATTTCTTCTCAATACAGTTAGTTGCATCACCACATCGAATATGTGTCAACGGATCGACTAGAGGAGGGTGAGAATTGGGTTCGTTACAGTGAGGGTGGACCATTGGATTTATCATGTTATTGGAAACTACTTCAAACAAACAGAGTTGTGTTTGTTAGTATAGTTGATGAGAATTTCAGTGCTTTTAATCTTCATTAGGAGCTTTTCAGATGATTTACGATATTTTCGTCAAAATTCCAATAAATAATTGAATGTTCGACTATTATCTAGATTTCTGTGTTATTGTTTAAATTGATTGAAATTAAACATTATTATTTATTATTTTATAAACAATTACATGGTCGCCCCCGTTTTACATTCTTCTATTCCATTGATTAAACAATGTAATGATTCAAACCTGGATTAAAATTATACAAACAGCATCACAATTAAACTAAAGGGCGTTACTTTGCCTGCCATCTAATCCGACAATCATATTCTTAATTTGGCAAGTGATGGAAATAAGAGATGGGGAAAGTTAAAAGCAGCAGTTTTGCCGCCTGACATCATCACCCAAACGGCAAAAGCTCTTTCTAACACCCTCATTGAAACGACGATCGGCTAAATTTCACATTTTTTTTATTTTATTTTTCTCCGAATACAATAAAACTATATGATAGACTGCAAGAAGGGGGACAAAAGACTATATCATATAAAACGATTGCTAATACTGCGTAACTGAATCCGATCATGGATTTTACCAGTTTTAAATTGATTTATCGGGCGATTTTTGAGATTTTTATAAAGCTCTTTGTTGTTCGATCGATCCAATACAGAAATATAGTAAACGACCGGTCTGCAGCATCTAATTACGATAGCTGACAATCTATCAGATGATTATAGCCGTTATGGGGTGTATAGGGATGGTATGATCTCACACACGCACACCGACACACAAGATACTAAGAAAAAAAAGAAAGAATGGCAATGACTTCCCTCTATTTTGTGTCTATTCCCGTATATTGTGTATTCCGCCTTCAAGGAGGGTTCTAAAGGGGGTTGATCTGTTTTATCGTCGCAATGTTAGGAGGTACGGTTTTCCAACTATTTATTGACTGCCAGTGGACATTGCCCATAAAATATATCGGATCCGGTCCAAGACAGTGGAGGACAACATTACGACAGGGTCTACCATCGTAAAAAGTTAGCATCAGTATTGGAGTCCATGTGTCATTATGGCACACACCAGATACAAACAGCTTCTTATCTATCTCTCCGGAATAGAATGAGAGAGATGGAAAACATTACATATATACAATAGTATTTATTCCGGGAACGTTGACGACATCAATGCCAAACATTGATACTATTACGTGACGTTCTGTCAAGATCCACAGCAAATTTAAGAAGAAATCTTGTAACATGACAATTAGCACAAGAAACACGTTTGTTTGTAAAAGAGCTAATATTACAACACTCACCAAAACAGGAAAAAAAATACATCTTGGCAATGTCAATAATCAGTCTATGGATTCGATTTGTATAATTAGATGCGTAGCACGACCATAAAACTGATCGTACAGGGTCGTCATCTGGCTCTTTTACTATTTCCGTATTATAATAAAAGGGCTCGCCTTGGACGCCGTTACGGGCAAATGTTACTTGGTATTTGCGTTTTTGGACATTTATTATACGACTGGAAGTGATGTCCACATCTTTACGTCCATCCCCCTTCTGATACCGTCGCCACTACGTTTACTACTACTGCTACAACTACGGCAACTAGGGCCACCGCTGCCGCCGATCAGGTTCTTCCTCCCCATCAGATGGGATTTGTTTTATTGAGTCCTCTACGCTCTATTTGTTCCTTATTGTACCAGATCCAAATCCTATCACATATTGATTATTACACAGAACGGCTAAATCGATTATTAAAAAAGAAAATGGAATAAAATCTTTTCTTTTTTTTTGTTGGAAGTTTCATTTGTCCACTCTAAATTCGTTTTCCAAAAGAACAATTTCAATTGACGACATATTTCCTGGAACAAAATCTATCCGTTATTAATCGTTTTTTTTTCCTTTATTATAAATGAAATTGTAAAACTGGATTTGTCGGGAGAGTTTGAGGAGTGCACTAATGGTCGTACGGATTAAGGGCGCTAACTGTTGTGGTGGCTATTAGTAGTAGAATAATAATGGTGGTGGACCGCAGGGTGAGTTTATCAAACGACGGTAAATAACGTGACGCTTTGTTGCCCTGATTATGTGTCGTTAAGTGTACGATCATCGGTCTTTATGGCGCGTAAAAGTCTCGCAACTCACTGAGCTTTTGCTCTCTGACCGATTAACACCAAATTCGATTAATGGATACAAGGCCAAATGATCATTTATATCAACAGTCTGACACTAACTGTAATCAAATTATCGTAAATAAAAATGTTAAAAACAAAGAAATAGGGAATTTTCAAATTTCGATGGTTTTGTGGTTTTTGGAATTCTAGGTGCTGGCCGTTAGTTCCACAGGGAGTCCATCTCTATAGCGTCGATATCGTCACATAAAGTCGAATCGTCGTGATTGGATTACATTTAGAGGGTAATCCTGTTGACGAGCGTCAAGGGACTTGGAGGAGAACTCACCCGACTTTAATGACCCCTCGCGACAAATCGAGCGCTTAACCTCTCTCCCTAGGGGCGTCCTCCCAAACTTACCGGAAGCTAGACATATTTTAGCACGTATGATCGGCCCTGAAAAAACTCCCGGACCTGATTTACGACATCTAGTTCTTTATAGCCCAGTTTGTTCCGGTCGTTATTATATTAGTTGAAAGAGAGTTGGATACTATAGTATTATATCTAACACCCTTTACGTATCTTGACAGTTATTCATTGAGGGGTGGGACGATCGACACGACGACTGGATTTTATAAAGGAAATCGCTTTGTGAAAAACGGCGAGAGGACTTGAAATTGTGTGCCGCGGGCTGAGCGTGGTTAAGTGGCGAGCTTCTTCGCGCTTTGTTTGGACACGAAGCTTCTTGGTATTCCATAAAGCGCACTAGGACCTGGACCTGGAAATAATATTACCGGCCAGTCGAACATGACAAGAATAAGACTGAACAGAAACGGACTACCCCGGCAATTAGTGCCAACCCCACATTTTTTCAATTTTTTTCCTTCTCCTCTTTCCTATCTTGATCAAATTGTAACCGACACATTCTATTTCTGTTGTAGAATCGTGAATTGTATCGCTATAATTTAGATTGAAACAAACAGAAATATAATTCAGCTTCGGCCAGTACGTTGTCTTTCTATAAAGAATATTTCTTAGCCAATAAAATATTATCTGGAATCGAAGGGTGAACTCCCCGTTTTCCATTATATTTAATTTGTCCTGTTGGAGCGGACGTTCAGGATTATAAATATTCGATTCATATAAATCTAAACGGTTCGAAACCCGGGAATCGGTCATCCTACACTAAATCTTCCATTGCACGTACGAATTTCTTGCAATCCCTTCACGGATTATGTCTTAACTGATACTTTGTTTAATCTAATCCCATCTTTGAAACGGAACGCAACTGGATCCACTTCAAAGCTTACGAATATGAGTGCAATCAGAATCAAATGTGGGTTCGTTCCGGTAAATAGGCAGACACTGTGGGGAATTTCTGTATCTATCTAATACAACAAGTTCTGATAGTCTCCGATAGAAATCGATATTGGTCTCCTTCTTTTCCCAATTCGAATTTTCTTTTGGTGATTCTTGTCACAAACAACTGGACACGGCAACATTGTAGACAACGATTGTGGACATTACACGACATCGTCCACTTGATTAGTTACAATAAAACATACGACAAAAATACGAAATTTTTTAAATCGGGAAAAACACATACAATAGTGTCAGTTTTGAGAGCAAAGCGTGTCAATATCAATAGGTGAGACAGGGGGCGAACAACGGACGTGACGTATCAAAGATCTGACCCTGTGAACTACACAACCAACCACCCTCGTTAGATGCTTGTCCGATAAAAAAATACAATACAAGGGATGATCACCGACAGACAGAATTTCAATATTATATATCGGAAAACATACCTACACACGAATATGTAGGTATAAAAATATAAAAAAATAGGAAAAAGTGTTTTAATTTTCCGGGATAAGGTGGAGAGATTTATGAGCATGGATGCTAGTCGACGGCACTGTTTCACTTTGCCCTAGAAAAGGAAAGTGGTAGAATTATTTCACTGTGAGAGGGGTTAACGTAGAAAAAAAGCCGGTCCTTTTATAGATTTATAAAATATGCTGTGTTGGCAGTTAGCTAGCGGAGTCCAGCGAGATACTCTTCGAATAGTCCTTTGCTATGTAGTTTATATGATCATCTATAAAGGTCGAATAGGCTGATATCGGACAAGTTCAAACAACCCCTTCCTATAATGGTATGGTAATAACTAAGTAATTCTGCTGCAATTCATATCATATCTTCGAAATATAACCCCTAGACAGTGTCTCATTAATATGCATAAATTGACATTGTACGTACTACAAGTCCGTATGTACGTACATATTAAACGGAAAAATCGCTGTTGAATGTTAATATGTTTGACAATCATCCCTTTATTCAAAGAATAATGAGAGGGGACCGGTTATTTGTACATGGAAATGATGGTGATAGTGATGAGGTGACGACAATGGGTCACACTTGTGGACCCATGTAATATTTGAATTGCTCTTGTGGCTGACCAGAATTTCATTTGAAGATTACACATACTATTTATGACGTTTGTTCGGTGTTCTGCCGTTGCCGATAATACAAATTTTATGTTTTTAATTACATTCAGAGGGTTGATTTCTCGATTAAACAACATAAATCCAAACTTTAACATTTTATTTTCCATTTAACAAAAACTAGTGTGTCGTGATTCGTGAGAAATTGTTGGTGGAAATCCGACAAAGAGATGTGAGGGCGACACGATGCCCATTATCTCCAACCGTAATCACAGCGGTCTGCGGTTACTAATGACACCATTGTCGGCCCTGATCTCTGGGGGTATGTTCTCTCGTTGTCCAAAAGATCGTCGTCCACACATATAGTACAGAAAATTCGCCCCCCCTTGGTTGGAAAAACCTTCCGCCCATCCAGACGTAATTAATACGCGCATAGCGATATCGACGCCACTATAAATCAGATGCAATTTGTGGGCATCGATGCGGAACTCCACAATTACACTGGCAAGATTTATTGGTAATAACTTATAGGAGAGCGTCACGACGCACGGTTACACTATCAAAATGCCAGTAATTAAAACATCGGTGTTATAGTTGTAGATGTGAACGGGCCTTCGCTCTTCTGATTAACGACGCCCAATCTCACACTGTGTGACGTACGTCGGATTTTGCTGATTCAGATGAGTAACAAGCTGAAACGTCGCGACACCCTCTCCTCACTAGTTATCTCTTTCTATTTTCCTGTCTCTTGATCCCTCATCCGAAAACCTCAACCAGATGTCGGCCCGTTGTTCTTCATCTCTACAACATATATACAAAACCACAAAATCGAACAGACGATTCTTGGCTTTTTGCTATTAAAACAATTCCAGTCTGATTTGCGGCTTATCACCATTCCAGACAATCTCATCGATAGAAATGCTGAATTACAACTACATATACACACTATTGATGCGTTACGCATATAGTGTTATCTTTTGTTTGTTTGCTTGTTTGTCCGTCTCTAGATAGCATAAGGGTTGCTTGCTTGGCTTTATAGCCAACGAGTCGATCAGATTCGATCAGTACGATTTCCTCAATAATTTTCCTTTCAGAAGAGGAAACAAGGAAAAAGTAAAAAGAAAAATAAAATTGTCGACGAATATTGCCCTCTAAATTTCTCTCTCTTTTAGAACTAGTAGCAAACCTGCATGTGGCATTATTTCAATCCCTATAATATCGGTCGATTGTGTTCACATTTTTGCTTATTTGCTATGCGGGCGTTAACGACGTTGTTAGTTGTTGGAAAATTTGGTGAAAATAATAAAAATTCGACTTCTGTTCATGTGTGAGATGAAATCACAATAAAACGTTAGAAATTTTAATATTTCCCAATAGAAACACTGGAACTTTTATTGACACTATCAGATCATCAATATATTTTGTTTTAGTTCGATTTTATTACATCATGAAATCGGAAAATGGTTTCTAATCATAAAAATGATGCTTAAAATTTTAGACATTCATGTCGTTTCTATACAGTTACAAAAAAATTTCAGTATTTACGTAAAAGAATTGGACGACAAATATAAATAAAGATCGCTTTCGTGTAATGTTACAGAAATGAGGCAAGAAAGTCCCGTTTCAGGTTGGTTGTCGTTTTAAAATTGCGTTCGTTTAACCTCAATGGCTTAATAATTTGTCTATTTAGAAGTCATCCGGTGCAACCCTAGGAATGTACCAGATACAATGTAACAAATCCCCAATTCACTTCCGTCTCCCTCTTTCAAATACCATCACCCTTAACCATCCCCGTCGTAATCACTGCAACGCAGGAGTTAATATAAAGCTATTACTATTCTATTGCTCGCTTTTCGAGTTCAACTAAGCTGCCAAGCCTTTTTAAATACTACCAAGATAGAGACCGTAATTTTGAAGATTCTACGAGGACGACAACGAATGAAATTAAAAAGTTATTTCATGTAGTAATGGTGTGAGAACAGGGGGAGAGGAGTAGTAAAAAGAACGCAGTCAGATTTTTTTTCCAAACGGGATGTTTTATTTTTTTCCCTGGTCACATCCAGGAATCAATTACTAACAGAATAGCCTGGCAAAGTGGTGCCATTTCCTAATATCTAAAACTATAAATCGTTTAGATGCAGTCCGGTGGTGGTCCGCAAAAACCCTCCTCGTCCATTTCGGTGGCATATTTATGAAGTATGAGAGGGAGAGAGAGGAATATGGATTGACCGACAATATACATATCGAACACATGTCAGTGAAATAAATAATGCCAATATATGGAGAGGATGCTGCTGGAGTAGCAACTTCTGTAAGGCACGTTCCACGCACACCTACTACTCTATTCTAGTAACAATCATGTACAACAGATTCATATGAAAAACTATAGCGAAATTCTAAATATAAGTAAGGTGGTTTTATTCGTACAACAGCACGTTATTCAAATTGCGTACGAAATTTAGTTGAAAAAATTTGAAAATTGTCAAGCAATTCGTTTGGAAGTGGTTGGAACTAGTCGAGTGCAAATATTTAATCAAACTTGAATTGATTTTCAATTACTCAATTGTCATACAATTTAAAACTGTGGTTTCTTTCACCCTGATAAAGTATAGTTTACTATCACCCTCACAAAAACCGACCCCTATGAATAAGATGACAGAGTTCACCTTCTCGCAATCAGTATATATAGAAGGCCCCAATCAGACCAACCTCTATTTTCGTCCTCTGTTTTATGAAGTTATAAACACTGATTGTATTCGACCGCAAATCAACTACAATTTTATAAAAAAAAAGAAAAGAACGATTGGGCCTCGCGGAAACATCCCTTTATTATTGTAGAAGTATATGGCAAGTCATTTTTCGGTCGGTGGAGGTGTACCACCACCATTGCCACAATCTCGAGCACGCATCTTGAGATTTAAATTCGCGGTTGGTGCTCTTTTATGAATAATTCATCGACAAACATAGTAATATACAGATATCGATGTTGGCAAAAGACCTAAACTGATGGGATATTAATTAACTAAGGGCTTTAACATAGGGCTGCAACCACTATTAATCACTTACTCTATATATAGTAGACAACGTTCAATGCCGACTTAATCTCAACACTTGTCGGATTAAATAACAGCACCGACTACCCTCTTACAAGGAATAATAAATCAAAACTTTAAGGAAATTATTTCAATAAACCAAAAAAAAATGACAAAAATATTAACTTCATTAGCATAAAATACGTAAATTTCGAAATTATTGGGTTTTCTTATCGTAAAAATGGGAGAAGACGATGTATTTTTCTTTTAAATTCTCAGCCTTACATCACACATACAAATAGCAATTTCTTAGATAAATTATCAACACCATTCAAGTGTGTTGATAACATATCCGTTAATATTGAGTCAGCAGATTCTTCCCAATGGTTTAACGATGTAGTGCTACTTCTACCATCATTACCAACTTTCCCACAAGCAAATCTATGGAGATTTGTTGGTATTTAATTAAAACCATCAAATTACAATAATTTCAGCATTTATTGTTGTTTTATTTCAATAATTTTTACATAAATTAACAAAATAACTAATATTTGCAATATAACAAAGCTTATTTTCAGCCTGAGCTTTATGTAATACGCAACCAACTATACAAGTATGTATTGTGGTTTATCTACAAATCAAATTTCCTGAAATAATAATAATAATAAATTAACGTAATTAATTATCAGATAGCGACTGAAACATATCTTCTTGATTTACCAAATACGGAAATTGTAATTTATCTTCAATTAAATTCATACCAGCACCTTCAGCACATTTAAACTTTTCAATAAAACTTTCAGAATTTCCAATAATATTTTGTATTTTCAAAGGTGTTGGTAAATGATGATTTTCAAAGATTTGTAGTATGAAATCTAAAATTGTTGGATGTTCACAATATTCTAAAAACACAACAATTTTAATTATAATTACTAGATTTTGAATAACATTTAGATATCAACCTTGTGCAGCAGTGATAAAAATTATCTTTTCACGTGAGAAACTATCAGAAATCCACGGTAATAATTTATCATTCGATGAAGAATTCGTTAATGTATCAAGAATTAAACGAAAAGCCGCATTATCGATCATTCGTTCATTAACAGACAGTGAACCATTAAGCTTTAAATACAATTTTGGTGAATTTTTGTGGGGAAAAATTAGTGCTTTTATACCTTAAATGTTATATTGCGTTGTTCATATATGCGTGGACTGAAATAAATAGTTTGATCTTCTGTATTGTGTAGAAGATAATTATAGTAAGCCATTGCATCTTGACTAATTGATTTTTCCATAAAGTGTTTATCGAAATTTCGTACAATCGCTCGTGATAGATGCCAACCGATACTTGAAACTGTCAGATACGATGGGATATTTGGCTGAAATTTGTACAACAATCCGAAAGGTATCACTGGAAAATATTTAAAATTTTATCAACAAAGAAAATTTAAACGTAAAGACCAAGATATACCGATACTGCCGTTTTGTTGAATTGTTAAAGGCTCCACTGATAGAGGTTCCAAAAAGTTGAAATATCTAAAATCAATAATTAGTAATCTAGGTGTTCATGCTTAAATATTGGTTATTTTACAATAATTGAGGTGTTGATGGTTTGGTTACAAGACTCCCTATAATCTTCTTCCTGTTTATGATAAGCTTTATCAAATTCTCCTGATAGTTATCACCAATTGTTAATCCTTGGTGATTATCGTTCAGGATCTGGTCATCAATATTGATTGGAAAATCAGCATGAATTTTTGTAAATTGTTCCATCAATATTGTTGTAGAATTCTCATCTAACCAATCACGTTCAAATAAATTCTTTTCAAATTGTCGTTTCAATAAATCGAATAAATTCCCAATCAATCGTTGGCCAGTTTCAATTTTCTCAACAAACAATGTTTGTATTGTGAAAAAAGCAACGTCAGGTAATAATTGTTTTGTTAAATCCAAACAATATAAATCTCGGTTTGTTTTCGTTTTTGGTATTATTGTGTTTTGATACAAATTGTCCGCATAGATGGCCAATAGGGCATTATTCAATTTCCTGTCGGGGTTTAAATTTATAATTAATAGATAATAGAAGAAAGTACAAAAATTGATAAGGTTATGGAAAGCGTTTCCTTTTAATTTAAATTGAAACAAACCACATCCGTGGTTTGGTTAAAAAAAACAACTGTGGGAACTGATAACGGGTCATCTAAATTATTCTCACAATCAGTTGTGATCATGATCTCTATTTCCTGCGAATCATGCTTCTGGACAATGCTATTCTGTACAAGTCTCTACTTTGATCACCGTCTTGTATCTTCATGATAAAAGAGTAAATTCTCAAATTGGAGACAGAAATCGAGACAGAGCTCTACTAAAGAACGAAAATAATTTTGATGACCCGTTTCTTTTCCACTACATACCGTTGATTAACTCGTGATAAAGAATCGAATATTTTTGTGAATTGCTGCCAAAAGTAGATTTGAATTTGATCGTTTGGCTGAAAATCGTAACCTGTTAAAGTTTGCAATAATTCTTTCCAATCGATTATTGAAAAATCAGCTTGTAAATCAACAATTGTTTTATAATCGTAATTCTTATCAACGTAGGCCTGTTCGATGTCGGATGGTGTTGGGAAATGCTGAAACAAATATTGTGATAACATTTGTAGAAATAATTAAAACACAAAAATCAGATCATACATCGATTAGATTTAAAATATCGAATTCGATCGTAAATCGTAGATCTTTGATCTCTTTACGAAACTGTGCTGGATCTAAATGATCGAAGATGCCTAGCTGTTGTATTGTTTCCTCGATGGAATCTAAATAATTTGAATAATTCGATCGACAACTCTCCAACGATTCATAAATTTGATTTAAATCTAAATAAGTGTCGAAAATCTTTGATTTCTGTTTATGCAAACAATTCTGATGATGCCAATACAGATTTGACCAATCCTTTAAGCCGGATTGTAATGAACCACGTTCGGGAATAGTTAACTGGAATTTCAACAATTTACATCTATTGAGTCAAGATTAAAGTAATGATTATCAAATTACTTGCAAAATGAAGGTAGAATTTTGATCGATATCTAGAGCGAAATGGAAAAACGGTAGCGATTGGCGTAGAAGTAATTTTGCAAACAAATCTGTAATATTGTAGGGCTGCTGGATATTTGTAATGTTTTCAAATTGGCCAACATCTCCAATAAGTTTTGTAACTGAAAATAACTATTTTAGCACAGCTTCTCAAACTGTGAGTGAAAAATAACTTACCATTTTTGATTCGTTCATTATATTTGAAGAAATCTTCATATTTTGCACAACTTTTATAGAAATTGTTGAAATTTTGATCATACTTTTCCGACGAATTATTATCAATATTGATCAAATACGATAACAATGCATCATTTATGGACTTTTCTAAATTATTTGATAATCCATATTCACCTCCACCACCACATGCAAATTCATAAAAATCTTCACATGGACTCACTGAATGTTTCATCAAATTCAACATACGTGAAACTGTCTGATTACAAGTGGATGTTGTACAAATTTTAGATTTCACAACAACCAAATTTTGAGGTGATGTTGTTGATTTTGTTGTAAAAGTGCTAGGTGTTGTAGTAGATTTTGCTGTCGATAACAAAACTGTCGAAGATTCTGTTGCAGAAGATGTCGATGTGGAGGTTAAACTATCTTCTTCTGTTGTCAAGGTTGGTGGTGATGTTAACGAAAACGTTGTTGAGGAAACGGTCGAATTTTCTACAGAAGTCATCCATGTGGTACTAAAATTATCTTCTAGTAGTGTTGATAATGTAGATACTGTTGGTGGTGCAGTTAAGGGAGGTTTTGTTGAAGAAAAGGTCGAATTTTTTCCATTTGTGGTAGAGGAAGTTGCAAGTGTCGATTCAGGTTCGAAATTCGTTGAAGGAAATGTCGAGGTTGAAATAGAAATCGAATTTTCTTCGCTTGTTGTTAAAACAGATTCTTCCGTAGAATTCTGGACGAAAGTAGAATTTTCTTTTTCTGTCGTCGAAAATGCTAATATTAAAGAAGATTTTGTTGGAGAAAATATCGACGTAGTGGTCGTACTTTCTTCTTCTGCTGACGAAGGAGATGTTGTGTCATCTGCTTGGGTAGTAATTTCAGTTCCAGTAGTGGTTTCAGTTTCAGTAGAAGCTCCCGAAATTGTAGTTTCAATAATTTCAACAGTATTTACTTTTGCGGTTGTGGAAGCTTTTACAGTTGTTGATTCTTGTCGATTAGTGGGAATTTTAGTAGATGTCTCAAAATTTCCTTCAGTTGTAGCTTTTTCAGTATTTGGTCTAAATATTTTTGTTATAGAAGTTGTTGGCTCAAATATCTTAGTTGTAGTAGATGTTGGCCCGAATATTCTTGTTGTGGCAGTTGTTGGCCCAAATATCCTTGTTTTTGAAGTTGTAGTAGTTCCTTTTGTACCCTCAAAATCGATGAATTCTTTTTCAGGAGTTAAAGAAGTTGCATGTATTTCTTGTCTAATTGTTGTTTCAATTGTTGGATTTGTGGTAGTATTAGGGACGTTTTCAGGAACTGCTATCACAACAATACGATTGCTATTATTCTTATCATTAACGTCGAAAACTTCAACGTCCTCCTGTATTGATCAATTAGGGAATTAAAACCAAGTATTAAAGCGATTTAAATTAAAATACCTTAACATTCTTTTCAGCTTTCTGTTGAAATTCTTCAGGTGTTTTATTATTCCATCTAATTGTTGCTAACAATATAATTATACATAATGCTAAAAATATTAAAAGACTACAAATAAACGATCTAAATGATGTATCTTTATTAGATTGTTGTTGTTGTTGATTTCCAACACTATATGAACCTTTCGCCATTTTAAAAAACTATAAACTGGAAACTAATCGAATTATAATAATGTGTTTTATTAAAGGAAGGAAATTTTCTTATCTTGTTATAAAATTTAAACCACTGTTATCATTAACGACAAATTCGTTATAATTTGAAACTGTGAAATATTGATAAAGAAATGAAATAATTGAAAGTACAGGAAATAGAGAGCCTTATAGAAAGAGAACTTTAGAATGCCATTATTATGCAATTTTGAGCTTTTTTCGAGCTTTGAAGCAATAGGTCCTTTAAAGGGCCTACAATTGCAGGAGTTAGATATGCGTCTATTGAAATAGCGCAAAATTGTGGTTACAGACAACTGAGACCTATTAAGACTAAGTAAGAGTATGTAATTAAAGCATAATTCCAAGAAGGTCACTAATTAATAATTAATAATCAATTATAAAAAGTATAAAGGTATTTTAGCGTTTTTGAAAACTATCAAAAGATGGCGCTTTATTCGTGTTATGTACAGTTTTCTATAATTGATTTTTGACAGATGACAGATTAATTAACCTAAAATTTCAGCAGATTTGAGGTTATCTGCTTATCAATAATAAATTTCGTAATTAAACGATAATTTGTTACGATTTGACCTTATATGAATTGAAACATTATTGTATTCCTCATATAAATAGTTTTCATCTTTATGTTAATTCATAATAATCATATATTGATTTGTTAACCTAAAAATATCCACGAGATAATGTTCATTATTTGTTAATGTTATTTATTGCTATAAAGTGATCCTATATTTCTACAAATACAATGTTTTCTCATTTAACGAAACGTTTGGGTCGTAATTTTCTAAATAAACGTCACCTCCACCAAACTGGGGTTAACAAATACGAAGACAAACCAGAGAATCCAATTACACGAACATTCCGTATATTGTCGGATGATATTCGTCGTTTTGGTAGAACGAATTTGAATGAAATGGAAAAACAACGCGCCCTAAAAGGCCTATTTCCACGACATGCTGATATTGTGATAATTGGTGGTGGTGCTATTGGATCATCGATTGCTTATTGGTTGAAAGAGAAAACAAGTCGTGAAGGGTTTCGTGTTATTGTCATTGAAAAAGATATAACAGTACGTTGTATTATTGCTTTATTGTTGCTATAATTTTAATGAAATTTTTCTATTGTAGTATTCGAAATGTTCAACTGTTTTATCAGTAGGTGGTTTAAGACAACAGTTTTCATTACCGGAAAACATACAAATGTCGGTTTATGGTGCAGAATTTTTGCGTACAATTAAGAAACGTTTCGGTCCAGAAGCGGATGTATTCTTCACACCACACGGTTATCTATTATTAGCTAGTGAAGATGGTGCACAACAATTAATCGATAATTCAAAAATACAACAACAACTTGGTGCTGTTAATCGTTTATTAACACCAGAACAATTAAAAGAGAGGTTTGTTTATTTAAAAAATTGTCAAATTGAATTGATTTTATATTAAAAACAGATTGAAATCATTCAAGATTTCCATGGATGGATGTGGATGATGTTGCATTAGGTTGTTTGGGTTTAGAGAAAGAAGGATGGTTTGATCCATGGGCTTTATTGACATTATTGAAAGCTGGAGCGTCCGGTTTAGGTGCCCAATATATTCATGGTGAAGTTGTTGATTTTTTGTTTAATGAACGCGAAAGAATGATGATTGGTGGTGAAGAAGAAGCTTATCATGAAGGCATTAATAAATTAGTTGTTAGTAATTTGTATTATGATTATTATTATTATTATTGTAAATCTGTATATTTATAGATTAAAATGCCAGATGGTGAACATCGTACAATGGAATTTGCTTATTGTATAATAGCAGCTGGTGCCGAATCTGCGAAAATAGCCCAATTAGCACGTATAGGTAATAGTAATGGTATATTATCGATACCATTACCAGTTGAGCCACGTAAACGTTATGTATATCGTTTTGAATGTCAAGGTGAACCACCTGGCATTAATACACCAATGACAATCGATTATACAGGTACATATTTTCGACGTGATGGTTTAGGTGGTAGTTTCATTTGTGGTTTATCACCACAACCCGAACAAGAACCACAATGTAATGATTTAGATAATATTGATTATCAATATTTTGATGAATGTATATGGCCAATATTAGCAAAACGTGTACCAGCATTTAATTCAATTAAAGTTAAAAGTGCATGGAGTGGTTTCTATGAATATAATGTTTATGATCAAAATGGTATAATTGGACCACATCCCTACTATTATAATTTATATTTAGCTACAGGTTTCAGTGGACATGGTAATAAAAATGATCGTTTTTTTTTTCATGTTTTTATTATAAATTTTCTTTGAATTTAGGTATCCAACAGGCGCCAGCTGTAGGTCGTGCCGTTGCTGAACTAATTCTAGATGGTGATTTTAAAACAATTGATCTGACACGATTAGGATTCAATCGACTTATTGTTGATAAACCGATGTATGAAATTGGTATAATTTAAAATAGAAATTAATTAAATTAGTCGAATTTTTTTTAATTTTTTATCAATATTTAGATTGACCCCTAATTTGTTTTCATTTATCGTTATCTGTTTATCTGTCTGTAAATATTTCTATTTCGTAATAAAAACAAATAGTAATTCGTATGCAAACAGGGCTGGTAAGGCGTAATTTAACATATCCATTATGATAACGTTAGTCCAGTGGTTCTCAAACAATCTATTAATTAAAAAAACACACTAAAGTAGATATAAATGTTCTAATTTTTGTTCAGTATTGGATTGACAAATAGACAGATTAGACGCCTTTTGAGGCCCCCCAAACAACAGATCAAAATCTTATTGATTTGATTTCCGAAGAAGATCACAGTCCAGTTTTCTTAAATTGTTCCTAAACGATAATGATGTCCATAAAAAGCGCGAAGTGGGATAAGATATACAATGTGAAGCTGCTTATTGCGTTGATTATGAGACCTGTAACTTTTAAAAACAATAACGGATTGATAACATTATCATTGATCGTAATATCCGGCTTCCACTGTATTTAGAAAAATTGTCTACTGGATCTAGTAGATTTAAAAAATTCCATTTATGAAAAAACAACAATACTGGAAGAAAATGCAGCAAATGGTGATCAAGTTTCTCACATCATGCCGATTAGCTTTTCGCAGCAATAAAGAACTTCTAGGTTCTCAACATAATGGCACCTACTTGGGAGTTAAGCCGTTCAGTGTCAAATACGGTAATCAAGATCGAGGAAAATACTCCTATTTGTCTTCGACAATTTGCGAAGAAGTAATCCACATAATAGAAAATCCAGGAATTGAACTATTTTTCTATGAGTACGAGCCAACATTGACTAACTGACTGTAGTGTGTAGTTATGTTGGAGTGTCAACAAAAATGAATCTCTAAGGTTGCACTGACTCATTAAAATCGTGGTTTGGTAAAATTAAGCACACATTATGAGATGATTTGTGAAAAGGTCCCCGAGACTTCAACTGCTCAGCGGCCTTTACAGTGTTTATCAGACGTTGATTTTCCTGATTTTTATAGCTACTTCGCAGTGTTTCTTTTATATTTTTCGGCTATTTTTATGATAAAGACGGAGGATTGTGTCACAGTGTTTTTCTTTGGTCAAAATAGAAAGGAGAAAACTCTGTTTGACACAATGTGAGTCATTGCAACTTTTAAATAACATAGACGGACTGTGAAACGATAACTCGATTATCAAGAGAGAGAATAATGAAGACGTTTTATTGTTTTTTTCTTCTTTTATTTACATCACAAACGAATACAAAAATTTTTGTTTTTACCTTCTGTTGTGATCTTTACAGACAAGAATCGTTCACATGAATCACCATTGCGATTTCGGTGATATCATGTGAACAACACTACTTAATTGACAAAATATGTGATATTTTCTCGAAAAAAAAGAATATTTACAATAAATACACAATACACACATATTAGAGATAAATTTGGAAAGAAAGAAATTACATTGACTAGAAATTGCAGTCGATTTACAACAGATATTGTGAATATCATTATAAGAAACTACAGATTTTCAAGACCAAAAAAAAAAAATACCCATTATTCTATTCATCGTTATTTTATCAATTGTCAAGTTGTGCAATAATCCATTTTTCTTTGATTATATTTGACTTGATGGTTTTTGTTTTCATAATGTAATGGTGTTTGTGAATCTTTTGGTATTACAGGAAAACAACACCATAAAATGAATGCAACAAATGCAACAACTGTTCCAATTAACAATATGAAATCTTCAATTGTCTAAAATTGATTCATTTTAAAATTAATAAAATCAATCTAATGTTTATTTTATTATAAATACCGGTTCTTCTCCAAGTAGGACATTGTTGATCAAATATATAAAATCATCAAATGGAGTAATCATGTTCAATGATTTATAATTTGAAAAAAAAAATGATTATTTAATGATTGCTACATTATCAGTGTTCCTTTAAAAACTCTTCTTCCATTGTTGCTTATCCTGAAATTTTCTTGTTTTTATTCAACAAAATTGTATCAAAATTATTAGTAATTAACTTACAGTTACAGTTTTTCTTATCCAAACAGATGTTAGATTTTCTTCCTGGAAGTTTGACAACTAATGCTATTCTAACTCTTGTTGATATTACATTATTACCTGTAACTAAATAACGAAATCTGTTCGATGATATGTTATGTAACGCGCAAGTTTTAGGGATGTTTTCACGCGCAATATTTAATTTGTACAAGGGGAAAGTCTAAAGGGGTGCTTATACGATTCAATCTCACTACAGACGAGTGTATTGCAATGATTGTTGAAAAATAAGTACAAATAAAATGAGCATAATCGAGGATTTGCGTTTTGCAAACATATGCAAAGAATGACGGATCCGAAGATTCTTGACAAACATCGTAACGCGTGATGAGACGTGATCTTTCCAATATGACCCATCAACTAAACGCTAGAGTGCAGAAAGAAAATTGATGTTTTCTATATTTCCCAATTATCATGTGGGTTATCTTATCATTGGTTGTAAATGGGTTGCCACTCAATAGATACATACGTCTTTTGGCAACTGTAGAAAGCTTATTGCAGGACGATAATTCTAAATTTTGCAAGTACAAGGTGATTATAAATTTAATTGGAAAACTGACGACTGATTAGTTATCGTGCATAAATGTAAATATCACTGATTTGCGTCATGCGGCTTTCAATAAACGGATGATTTTGGCGCATGATGAACAACGAAAGGTGAAAGTGCATAGTTGTGTAATGCTATTATTTCAGTTTGTTTTGGTGTTAGGCTGTTAAATAATTCTCTTTTCTCTCATGGTTCCCAAACACCTTTATGGCGGTCGTGTAGATTGTAACTTAGGAATGGTTGAGTAACCTTTTAGTATTATTAAGCAGGTAAAGAAGCACATAAAATGGCATTATTGTGGGGGATCCTTGGTAAGGGTTGAAAATGCGGATATTTGGTACCTCATCGTTGTCCCAGAAATCCTACCAACAAGATTTAAATTTGTGTACTAACAGTTGGAAGAGATACAGTGACTAAATTAAGGACTGATCGCAGAACTTCTATGGGAAAATAATTGCTGCAGAATCAGTTTTATTATGAAAAATACAATTGGAAAAAACAGTATGACTGGGACAAGGGCACTACTTGTAACTTTGAGGGCATGCCACTGTCGTTTAATAACAAATCAATGTTTAACTGTTATATAATCAATAATAATGACTTCTAGATTTATTATATTCATTTGATTACATACAACTCTACAAATAAAGAAATATTGCAAAAATCATTGATTAACATACAAAATCTTAACAATAAAATTAACGATAATTATAATAAAAAAAAACAAAAAAACTTCCAATTAGTGTCAGTGCAGATTATCCAATCTAAATTTCAAACAAACTACTTTATAATTTATTCTAATGACAAATCTGTACTGACCCTAAGATTAATATGTTAATGTTATTAATTCTAAATTAAAAATAAAAACTTGAACACACTATATATATATCGAGAAAAATTGAAAAATTTCGAAATTTTTGTGCCGGCCTCATTTTATTTCAAATTTTTCTGATATATTCTAGATTTTTAACATTATTTTTTTTTTTTGAGATAAAAAACTGATAAAAAATAATTATGGTTGTTTTCCAACTAAAGCATCCAACAATTTCAATTTAGCACGACATTTCTTATATGCACCATAAACATCTTGTATTGGTGTCCGATCTTCTTTCTGTACCATTTTACCAGTTTTATATTGTACATCTGATTCAAATAATTTAATTGTACGCTTTAATTCTTTTTTTTCTTCATAAACAATTTTATGTTGTTCAATTAATTCGATTTTTGTTAATGAATGTAAATTTTCACTTAATGATGATGATGTATCTGTATCACTACTATCTGTACTTGTTGTTGTTGTTGTTGTTGTTGTGGCTGTTGTTATCGAAGATGTTGTTGTTGTTGTTGTTGTTGTTGTTGATTTTTCTGAATCAACATCATCACTACCACCACTACTACTACCACCATTATTATTTGTTGGACATGGTTGTGTAATAAAATTCATTGTTTCATCTTCATGGATTGTTGCTAATTCATTACCAATTGTATTTGATTGTATTTTAATTATCATACGTTTTAAATTTCTATAACGATCATAAATAGGACGAACTAAATTTCTATCATCTTTATTATCAGGACGACCATGTAATGATTCTAAATATAATAATGCTTTTTGGATTGCAGTTTTCTCATCTAATAATTCTTGACTGGACATTTGATCAATTTGATTTGGTCGTTTCGCTAATTCTCTCTTTTGTGCTAATTTCTGAAAATTAGAATTAAATTATAGCAACATCACTGTATGTTGTTGGCATCAGTAGACAAAGCGAAGATTTAGGCATATGCTAACCGCTATGGTAAACAGTGGAATGATCAGGTCATCTGTCAGATGCCGAGAAGTGTAAACATACCAACTAGTGTCGAAGGCTTGGAAATTGCGAACAATTACTACAACACCCGTAGAAAATCGTAAAACGCTACCAGAGTGGAATTAAAGAGATTAATATTGCAAAAAGTCTCCAACTACAAGTAAATCGGTCTTGTGGCAAAGGTTCCCAAACTTATTTAGACTACCGCCCCTTTTACAGAAAAAATCACTAAGCCCCCTCAAAAAAACTATACCAGAGTAGAACCAAAGAGATTAATATTGCAAAAAGTCTCCAACTACAAGTAAATCGGTCTGTGGCAAAGGTTCCCAAACTTATTTAGACTACCGCCCCTTTTACAGAAAAAATCACTAAGCCCCCTCAAAAAAACTATACCAGAGTGGAACCAATAAGATTAATATTGCAAAAAGTCTCCAACTAGAAGTAAACTGGTCTATGGCAGAGGTTTCCAAACTTATTTGACCTAACGCCTTCGTTACAGAAAAAAAATTACCCATTCTCCCCCCAAAACCTATCTTTTTCAAATCAATAAACAGAAAGATGCAACAACCGCTTCTGTTGGACTGTTCTAGCGTTCTCTAGAAGACGGTATTGTTCACTTTGGGAATCTCTGATTTATAGCATCAAGCATTATCAAAAAAATCACAAAAATAGCTAATTTTGAGTTCTCCAAAAGTAGAGATTGATCATGAAAAAGAAAGATATGATGTGAGAGGTTAAAAAGAAAAACTCAACTCAATTCTGAACTTAGCAGCAGAACTATTTGAAGAATCAAATGCCATGCACGTTTGTTTGGTAGGCGCAGGCCCGTAGACAGGGAAGGATATGGGGGTTCAAACCCCCCCGAAATCTTAGCTAAAAAATTATTTATTTTACCTACAACTTACATAATAAATGGAATTGGACAAAATTTAACGATTTTAAAGAAAATAAAATTTAACTGTAACTGAACCATGGACGTATAACAATGGACTCCAGGGCCGGCGTTACATTTTGCGGGGCCCTGTGCAAAATAATGAAGCGAGGCCTTCTCTTATATGAAAGATACTAAAGCTGTGGTACAGAAATTTTGCAGCACAAAAAAGCGACTAAATCTGTAAATAAATCAAATAAAAAATAATGTTGCATATAACACGTGTTCTTTTTATCATTGTCTAAAAAAAATCAATCACTCCCCCCCATCACTAATTCTGGCTACGGCCCTGCCTAGGCGTCCTGCAAAATAAAAACTGCATCTTTCAAAGAGACATAAAAAGACAAGATCAACTTGGGTATTAAGGGTGCATGTAAAAAAGTAATTTTTTGCAACAAATACACTTATGTTATGGCATCTTTGTATAAAATTATAGGAATCATGGATTACTTCCAATACAGAGATACACTGGAAAATAAAATGGAACCATATACTGACGATATGACACCGCTACAGTATGCCTATCAGCATGATAATAATGTCAAGCTTATAAAGGATTAGTTTGTCGTAATAAAATTAGAAAAAGTGGCCACCGCAATCCCCAGATCTCGACCCAATCGAAAACTTATGAGATTACTTTGTTAGATTCAAAATTACTCCAATTTGTGTGATCTTTTTGACACATTACTGCCACGTTTTCTTGCAATAGGCTTTTACATGAAATATGTCCAGTCAGGACCGGCGCTAGGATTTATGTACAAGGAATAAATGGATGTTTAGACTAAGTCTCAGGCCTATAAACCTTTGTAACACCCACACATTAGCTAAATAGATTAAAAAAAAAACCAAAGTTTATAAAATAAGATTATATTCTAAAATTTCTGCATAAATCTTTGTCAGAAATTTTGCCGCCCTGGGCAAATGCCCGATTTGCCCATACAGTAGCGCCGGCCCTGTGCGTAGTTCGAAAGTAATCAAAATCCTGATAGAGTGTTGTAGAGATTTGTTCATTGATGGCGATGAATAGGGAAATGTTTAGCTGGTTGCTATAATTTTGGGCTAATATTGTAAATGTGATAATAAATACCTTTTCAATTTCGTTGAGTGTATCCTGGAGATTCCTTTTACAATGTTGAGATTCTGTTGTTGTTGTTGTTGTTGATTCGGTAGATGTAGTTGCTGGAAGAATCCCAGCAGAGGGATAAACATCCAACAATTGTTTTTGTTCTTTCTTCAATTTACTCAAATCCATGTACATTTTTCTAATATTTTTATCATTTAATTTATCAATATGTGATACTTTATATCCATGTTTATTCTCAAATTCATTTTCATATTTTTTAATTTTCTTCTTCATACTATTAATTTGTTTTGTTAATTTTTGTAATTTTAATTCAAATGGATTCTCTGTTTTATTATCAAAATTAATATTTGTTTGTGGTATATTTTTATCTAAATAAATACGATGTGTGGCAATTATTGAATTTCTTGGTGATGATAATAAACGATTTGATGCAACTGATAAACCAGGTAATGTTTCTGTATTTTCATTTATTTGATGATTAGCACATGACAATAACGGTTCACTACAATCAACTTGTTCGTGTAATGTTGTTAAATCAATATCTGGTGTAAAATTATCATTACTACTATTATTATTATTGTTATTATTATTATTGTTACATAAAGGACTTGGTGAACGTTCTTTATCATTACTATTGTTACTACTACTAGTGCCGCTATGTAATTGTAAAAAGCTAGCTACCAGCTCATTATCACTTGTATCTTGGATTTTATCGTCTTTATCTGTTGTTGTTGTTGTTGTGGTTGATAATTCTGGTCGAAATTTGGTTTTTGGTAGACATCGAATTTTCGGTTTACGTTTGGTATGTTTACGATTTTTCAATGTTAAAGGTTTTGAGAAACGTTCATGTGAACGTCTACGTTCATGTTCACAATCATCATAAATTAAAATATTTTCATTACTTTTCGTTATTATTGTTTTATCATTTTTATTATCAATTGTATTTTGAAATTTCTCATTAATTAATGTTAAATTAATAATTTTCATTTCTTTTTGTTGTAATTGTCGTTTTTGAAAATCTTCACTACTCGATACACGTCGTATTGTTGATTTATTATTATCAAAATATTTCCTTTGTATTGGACGTTCTTCACTATTCGATCTTATTACTTTACGTTCTTGACATATTGAACTAACACTTTCTTGACGTTCTTTACGTTTACGTGCTTTACATGAAGCTTTTGCTTCATCATATGTTATTGGTAATTGTTGTTGTTGTTGTTGTTGTTTCATTTTTGTTATTTCTTTACTATCTGGACGATGATTTGTAATTATTGGTTTTTGTAATTGGGTTGTTAGATTTTCGTCTTTACGTGTAGGTCCTTTCATTTTATCCGTACCGATTCTAGAGGCCACTGAAATCATACAAAAAAAACAACAACAAACAAACATTGTAGTGACTTATTTCTTAAGAATTCCGAATTGTAATGAGTATACTGTATGTGGTTTTCATTTAAAATAAATTCTAAAGAAAAATATTTTTAATATTTAACTTTAGAGTAAATGTGGAACAGTTATTACAACCCGGCACATTTGCGCCTTTGTTTCCAATTTGAATGCATGAATATTAATCTATAACAAATGGCGTCAACCCCAGTTTTATTCTGGTTTTTTCCACAAGGTTAACGATGAATACGTGATTTAATAAACATTTGTTTAATTAAGATCTTACCTACTTGTTCATAAATTTACTTTTCTATAAAAGGGCAAAATGTTATAAGAAACAACTCTCCTATAACGAGATTAATTTGTACCGCGTTATAACAACCGCAGAATTAACTACATAGATTTGGAGTTTCTGCTAGTAACATTGGAAAAAACCAAGACCACCCCCCCACTCTTAAGGTTTTCGTATAAACACCACACAGAAATCTTACAGTTTTTCTTTTCTGAAAGACATTAATTTACAGATGTTGAATATTTGCTACTTTAGTTATGATTATGGGGAATCTTTGTGAAACATCAGCGAACAAATGTATTGGACAAAGATCGAACTACATTTGCATTTGCGGTCATTTCATGTTTTATCAATTTTAAGGAAAAAACCATATCTGATTATTATTAAACATTACGTTTATTATTTTGCAGTATATTATAAACATATTAGTCATACCGCAGTTTTTTTCCTCTGCGTCATGACTCATAAGAGTCCCCGGATGGTACTGCGTTAACCCATTCGTTGTCTGAGAAACAATAAAATTTTTTAAAGTTTAATACTGAATTTTTGCAAATATAGTCTTGAGTGGGTCCCAGATTGTTTATTATTATTTTATTGGAAAAGGCGGGGTGCCAAAATGTATCTAACCCCCGATTCACCCCTGGCAATATTTCTAGATCCTTAGCACTGATGACGAATTTTTATTTAAATAGTAACAAATCTTATTAAAGTTTTACTTTAAAACTCAACTCGTCAACTTTCCATTATTCAAGAAAAATTGTGATAGAATTATCGATTAGTCGAGTTATTTTGCGGTAATTGTTTACAATTATTCATTGTTCAAGATATAAAGCAATAATAAACAATTTAATTAAGTGCAGGTATATAAAAGTCCGACCTAATTTCTTTTATCGACAAAGAAAACCATTTAAAATTGGCCACATAAGGTAGCAAATGTACAGCCGCGTGACTTTCCCAACACCCCTTTAGTTGGCCAACATTTAATTCTAGAAATATCCATTATACTGAACAATGTAAGGAGTGAAAATCAATAGTACTTATGACATAAATTTAATATTTTTGTTTGTTTTTAATCTCTATCAACGTAATTAATTATATTTGATACGGTTTTTTGTATGAACAATATTGAAAAAAAGGCAATAAAAAAGATTTATTTGCTCTAAAAAAACAACAGTACATATGTTCATGGTCGTTTAAGTATAAAGTCAAATATATATAGACTGTTTCACGTAAGTGTGCGAACACAGTGAAGGTAGGTTACCTGCTTTCCGATCCCAAGCGCTGAACGGCGCCGATTTGTTTGCACACACAGTGAAAACCAGTAAAAGCAGACAGCTACTTAGAAATTCAGCAGGTTAACGGTAAGAAGAATGAACAATTCTTCGGAAAAACTTACCAGCGCCGATAAGCCTCAATTTGCGTTCACTGTGTTATAGCCGGTATGTTCATTCTCGAAAGATATAAGCGCGTGTCGGCGTTGGCAGCCGGTAAGCAGGTAACCTGCGTACACTGTGTCCACCCATTAAAATGTAGGATGCTGATTCTGTGGATTTATTCAGTTTTAGATAAATTGTCTGTTGATTCAGGTCCACATCTAACGAATGCAATCACGAACGAATGAAGGGTATGGACCTTAAACTGAAAGCGAACGTAGGTCGCGAGCAATGATCATGTCATATTAAATTATACACCTTCTAATGGCCTAAATGTTCCTAGTGATTAAAATCTCCCACTTGTGGAGAAATAACAAAAAACAAAAGTTTCAAGTGTAGACAATAAGACAGTTGCTTGTCTGTAAATAAGAGAAACGAATGTCAATTTTTACAAATATCGTGATAGTGTGGCGGTAATTGCAGATCGATATTTGTAAAATCTGACATTTGTTTCTTCTATTTACAGGCGAATAGTTGTCAGTCTTTCTACACTAACACTATATTGACGTGTCAGCGTACATGTTTTTTTAGATTTTTGTTCCTGCTCTTTCTCTATTGATGAATTGGAATATTTAACCCACGAACATTTTCGTATTTTATGATCAGAGACAGGAACTTTATACTAAATTTAAAATTAATAAAATCGATCATAGAACATGTGTGATTGATGTTTTTGCCAAAAAAAATCAATATAAATGCGCACTTCTAGTAACCAAATATTTATAAAATTTATTATAAATAAAGATAAACATTATTACGTATATTAACAATATTGATAACAATTATACTTACATGACGTAGTTCCTGTTGTATAAACAAACAGACCAAGGGCCACAATGTATTCTTCCAAGATAGACAAAAGAAAAGGGCAAAATATAAAATTGTTTATAAATTTATAGTTTTTATCAAAATTAGTGAAAAATTCAAAATGGGATGATTAGATTTTGTTTAATGAGTGAATGAATAAGTGATAATTGATTTTTGTTTTGTTTTTGTTTTGGTAGTTTTGTTTTTTTTTTTTTTTGGAAAATTAATTAGGTTGTTAATTATACTTGAATTTAATGATCTTTGAATATGAAAGGGTTCATATCCCTATCTCGACACATTGCCGTATCTATGGTTGTTTCAAGAAATGTGTTGAAACCAGCCGCAATTTTAGCATGTGGCTGTTTCGATACCACCCTTCAAAATGACACTGTTGTCTTGTTTTGAAGTCTTGTGATTGTCACCCTTCTTTGTTGTTTTCTTATAGAATTTTTTCGTTTGTTTTTTTATAATAAACGATTATCAATCTGCAACAATATAACAAAAACAAACAACAATAAACAATTTGAACAACAACAACAACAATAAAAAGGAACATTAAATAATAATAATTTTACCTTAATGTGCGTCATTGTTTATTGATAAAAATCGATTTAAATAGGGTAAGACACACAAACAACAACGTATTTCGGAAGTATAATACGAAATTATCGATCTGTCTGTAGACTAGAGACCTACAATGAACTTTGTTAGGATAAAGGGGGGTAAATTGGTGGTGTATAACGATGAATTCTGGGACGCAACTCCAACGTCCTTCCAGGCTTCCAGGATTATGTCACAATAAACAAAGATGGAGAATATATCCAGAATTTCTATTATCAATCATACTATCACGTATACAACAATTTTCTTGTGATAAAACATTTTTATTTATTAAAACAGACGATATTTAAACATAATTAAAATTTGACCTAATTTTAATGTTTATATCATGGAAAATTATGATTTTTTACAGACAATTATTAGAAATAAATAAATTTATGATAAATTTATTGATAAATTGTTAAATAAATCAACTTACATTTGATGCAATTGCAAATTTGAAGCGAAACACCAATTGAGGTTAGTTTATAAAACGTCACTTGTCATTATTAAAAAAAAAAATAATTCTATATCCATCTTTCTCTAACTATAAACTCTCTATATAATTCTATCTTTTATTATTTTGATGTTTTAAATGGCCAACTTCGACCAATCATTGTTGCAATTGAAAACAAAATATTTATGTAGTAAAATAATAACAATTTTCGTGATTTTTAATACACTAAAATGTAAACATTTGTTATCAGCATTCGATATTAATAATATAAATACACACGAATCTCACGAAGTGTTAAATTTAGATTAAGCCGGTATGTACCGGGCGATTTAAATAAGGATACAGCGCCGTTATGTTGAATGAGTGAAAAGAATAACAATATAAAAATGTATGAGTTGAATAGAGATAACAAGCAAACAATATAACGCCTACTATTGATTATCGATCTCACTTTTATAGTTATGCAAATCGTAATCTATCTTTTTTCTTATTGTTGCACTCTATGATCTTTCTTTTTTTTTTTTGTTGAAAGAAACAACGTTAATATTATTGTTTTAAATAATTTTGGCAGATTTTCAATCTTTTGATTTGATTACGTAAATATTTTGGTACTTCTGGAAATTTCCACGAATTTATATTTAGATTTGTTTATGAACTTCAAATAACACTAGTTAGAGAAATGCATAGGAACCTACAGACTTGGCGTTCGAAATACGAACATAAGGACAAATACTAGCAACACCCTTAGAGGTTTCGCATAAGTTAGAATGAGATAAATAGAAAATAAGCGGCCGGACGTCTAATCATTCCGGCTATTGACACCACCCACTCTCACAATTAGACATTTCTCTAAACATCACACCCTCTTCCATGTTATGTCTTTGTCATTATCATGTTGAAACATCAGTTGGCAAATGTATCAGACAAAGATCAAAATAGGTTGACATTCTCGGTCAAATACCGCCTATTTTCTGTTTATCTCATTCTAACTTATGGGAAATCCCTAAGAGTAGTATTTTGTTCTTATAAGAAACGCCAAGTCTGTATATTTATGGTAGGTGTACGTATTTACGCGAAATTTTTCCCAAATTAAATGTAATTTTGCACGTGGGCTGAATTATCAAATCTTATAGATAATTTTTTAAATTCCAATGTTGTACATTCATGTTTAATGAATTACGACAGTTTTGTTTTTGTAATTTTGGGCACGGTAATGGTATTTGATGTAAATCAAATGTAGTTTGGTTTAGATTTGTTGTTACATAATAAAAAGGATCGTCCTTGTTTACGAAAGGTATTTGATACATTCACATGTCTTTGTTGCACAATAATAGTAATTAAAAGTCGATGCCATCAGATCTACTTTTCTAATGGCAAGCACCGTAACCCAATTGAGTCTCACTGTCTTACATCTAACTGTTATAGGCACTGTATTTGATAGATCTCTGCGTGAAACGCTACTGAATAGATCCTTAAAGCCGATGCGTGATTTGGCGAGCCACGAGTCAGACTTGGCAAACCACAAGCCAACGGGCGCTCCGGCCATTTCTAGCCCGTCTCGGGATGGTTTGTGCTTTTCCACCAATTATTGGTGAATCTGGCACGAGTCAAACAGAAGGCGAGCCTCCTCAAGCTCGTCTCGTCATACGTCGGACCTGATTCATAGAAAAATGCAAGTTCGCCACACTTCAGTAGCGCCCAGGTTAATTTTTTCTTAATGAATTAAAAATGGAATGGACAAACGGTATTATTTTGGAGTTTCTGTCGTTTTATAAAGAGAAGTCGGCGGATATGGAATCCAAGATATTTAAACTATAAAAACAGAAACTTTGTTCACTTGGAGGCGCATACAGGAGAAACTAAACTGGACTGGGGCACTGACAAGACTTGCCAAGCCAACACTAATCACACACTACAAATTCACACGCCAAGCCTGACCGAGCCTCTATATAAGCACGAGCCACGAGCCAGGCTCGCCAAATTACGCGCCATGGGATTCCGGCTTAACGCTGCTCGGTTTAACCATTGTCAGTAAGATATTTGACCAAATGGGCAACTTTTGTGATGGAAAAAATAACAATCAATTTGTTATTGGTTTGGATTTTCTCCGTACGATCAGAACCGTGTATCTTGAGAAGGGTGTAAATGATTTTCTTTCTGAATTTTTTTGCGACAATTAATTACACAGTAATTAAAAAATGAAATACAAGTTATGTTTTTTTTAATTAGATAAAATTACTTTCTGGTTATGCTGTTTAAGTGCAATTATGTTAATGAGAATCAACTTTGTAACTATTCAGATAACACAGTTATAAATAAATACATTGTATGAAATGTTGTTTTTTTGCTACAAATCGAACTACTTTATATAAATTGATCATTTTAATTTATTTCATTACAGACTTAGTATTTGTGCACAAATCAATTATGTTTAATATTGCATGGTTTACATCAGCTAGCGAACTTTTGTTCGTTTTCCTAGTGACATCAATAATAATTTTATATTATCAATATCGTCAACGTTATGGCTATTGGAAACAATTAGGTATTGAACAATTAAATCCGATATTTCCAGTTGGTGATCTATCAACATCTGGACTTGGTTTAAAAAGTGTACATCTCCGTTTAGCAACATTACATCAACAATTTAAACGAAAAAATCTAAAATATGGTGGTATTTATTTCTATAAAGGACCAACATTTATGTTTGTTGCACCGGATTTAATTAAACGGGTCTTGATTAGTGATTTTAATTATTTTGTTGATCGTGGTGCATATTTCGATGAGAAAAATCTACCAATATCAGCACACATGTTCTCCATAGAAGGTGAACAATGGAGAAATATACGAACGAAATGTACACCATTCTTTACATCCAATAAAATGAGGAGTATGTACAAGATTTTATCACATAATATTCATAATTTAATAGAAATATTGAAAGAATGTGATAGTGGAATCGAATTAAATATTAAACAGAAATTAACACGTTTAACAACTGATATTATCGGTGCAACAGCTTTTGGTATTGATTGTAACAGTTTGAAATATCCTGATGCAGAATTTCCTAGGATGGTTGATACAATTTTCAGTCCTTCTAATTGGCAATTATTCAAACTACTTGTAGATACAGGTATGGATAATCCTGGGAATATTCTTAAACTTGTACATATTAATGAGAAAGTTGTAAAATATTTCACTGGTATCGTACACGATACTGTAGAGTATCGCGACAAAAATAAAATAATTCGTGACGATTTTATGAATCTTTTGTTAAAATTACGGGATACATCTGGATTGAGTATGAATGAAATTGTTGCACAGTGCTATGTATTCTTTTTGGCTGGATTTGAGACAACATCAGCAACAATGTGCAATGCAATCCATGAATTGGCTTTCAATCAACAAATACAAGATAAATTACGAAATGAGGTAATCGATAATTTAGGCAAAGATGTCAACACATATAACTACGATAAAGTACTAAATTTACCGTATTTGGATAAAGTTTTTAAAGGTAATCTATTGAGAAATTGTTATAATTTTACATAAATCGAATTCAATTTTCTATTTTGTTCCGAAGAAACTCTAAGAAAACACCCAGTTGTTGGTATGTTGAACCGTATAGTTGTACGACCGTATAAAATTCCAGATAGTAAAATTATTCTACAACCTGGCACACCTGTAGTTATATCAGTTATGGGCTTACATCGTGATGCTGAATATTTCCCAGAACCCATGAAATTCAATCCAGATCGTTTCAATAATGAAAGCGAAATTGTACCTTTCAGTTATCTACCATTCGGTGATGGTCCAAGGAATTGTATTGGTATTATCGGGAATTTTTGATAATATTACTTCAATTTTTTACAAATTCTTTGATTTTTCAGGTATGAGATTTGGTATAATGCAATCAAAATTGGGATTGGCTGCACTATTGGCTAATTTCAAATTTTTACCAGCTAAAGATTCAAAACGTGAATTATCGATTGATCCAGCTACCAAATCGGTTGTTGTTGGTATTAAAAACTCGTATGTTCCTGTGAAATTGATTAAAATTTAAATGATGTTTTTAAAATTTAAATCATTAAACATTTTTCTGTTTATTTGCAGATTTAATAAAGTTTAGGTCATATAGTATTATCAGTTTGTTTTTTTGTGTTTAACAAGACCATTTATCAAAATACGCATAAATTAAACAATAAATAATTGACCAGCAGTATGAATAAAATTAAAATATAACGCGCAATATTCTATTCTTTAGATAATCGATTATATTATTATTATCTATTATCAATTATCAATTATCTATTATCAATTGAAAATGACCGTACTCTGTACGTGGAGTGGAGAAGAGCATTGGCGCTTTCATGTTGCACGTTCAGAGCAAAATGCCGTCGCCATGGCGTAAAGCAGCCGTCTATTGTCAGGGTTTTATTCGTACGGTAGCTGTGTGGAAATCGTTCTTCTGATTGAAAAAGGCCGTGCTTAAACCGTATTACTGACTTCTGTTTATTTATCAATGAGTATGGTATTGCGACAATTTCGATAATAAAAAAAGATTACTGTCATATGCGATTATTGTGGACTTTCAGCTGTTGCATAATTTTTGAAAGATCAAAAGGACACCTTTGCTATCACGATCAGGACCGGCGCTAGGATTTATGCCTCCCTGGGCAAGAAATAAATGGATGTTTAGACTAAGTCTCAGGCCTATAAACCTTTGTAACACCCACACATTAGCTAAATAGATTAAAAAAAAAAACCGAAAGTTTATAAAATAAGATTATATTCCAAAATTTCTGCATAAATCTTTGTCAGAAATTTTGCCGCTCCTGCCGCCTTTTATCGTTTGCCGTCCTGGGAAAATGCCCAATTTGCCCATACGGTAGCGCAGTCCCTGATCACGATATCCTTAGACTCTCTCGATTCTTGTTATAATTTTCTGTTTTGGTTTATAAATCAGGGAACTGAGACGTTAAATGAAACAGTCTGTATAGTATATTTTTAAAGAAATATACATTCTATCTTGTATCTAGGTAATTATTTGTTTTATCGTAACAATGACAATAATTTTAATTGCAAAAAAACGTACAAGACACGGCTAAATACGTATTGGTAAAAGCTAGTTTTCTCTAGTAAAACCGTAATTTTGTTTAACAATAAGTTAGAGCTTCACCTTGATTGTCTTATTGGACTTATATGATTTTTAATGGAGAAATTGAGGCTCTCTTATTGTCGAAAAATGAATTATAAGCGAATATAAAAATAAACTGCAGCTACTTACCTAAATACGATGCGGATAGAAATAACATAGTCATAGGTATTCTAGCTAAATTGGGATTTGTTTAATCGATAATCAAACATGCCTAAATCGCATTAGAGGATTAAATTGGAAGATCATAATCGCATTTTCTGACCAATATTGTTACATTGAATCCAATTATTAAAAATGGTTAATTTTTTAATTATTTGGAAATTTAATTTAAAAATTGTTAAATTTAATGGATTTTTGAAAGTTGAAAAACGTTTATAATCACCTTCTGATGGTTTTCTAAAATTCATCACAACAGAAAACTGCATCTTTTGAATCAAATTCAGCGTTCGAAATGACAGCTACGTAAAAGTGTACTGCAATTAATTTGAGTGAAACTAAATGCTGACTGTAAACTGTTCAATGTTGTACAGTTTTGAAAATTTGAAGCTTTACACAATTTTATAAGCTTTATTTTGATAGAAAACTGCAACTTTGATTAATAGTGAAGTTTCAGTATTGTAGATGGCGCATTAATCGAGAATTTCAGCGAATCTAATTTTCAGGAGAATACTTTGAACCTCCGTTTTGATTACGAAAAATTTGTAGTTTCAAAATTATTTTGTTAGAATTTTATTACAAATACATCTCATTGTTTATATGGTTGTTGTTATTCTTTATTTGAAGTTTTACAGTTTGCATTTATAGACGCCAATTCTGATGAAATCGTATTATTTTAAATAAATTGTGTTTTATTTATATTTTGATTAATTTTTCTTCAGATAGTTCCAATTGTTTATTCTCCCGAGAGTATAGATTTGTTTTTGGAAATTGCCCAAAAAGATTGTAAAGTCAATTTTGATAATACAAAGATGTTTTTGAATGTTTCCCATTCATGTGGTACAATAAACGTTTTATAGCTAATTGTCATTGGTTTATGGTACAAATATGGCGTAGCGGTCTAGTTTAAACATTGATTGGTCTCTAGGGGGAAGTGGTATCATAAAATGATACTAGATAGAACTATATAAAATTTCAAGGCGGATATTGTTGCTGAACTTATCTAATAAAATGTAATTGTTTTCTAGTTTCTTACATATTAAAAGCAACTAGACGAGGAAAAGGGGAGAGATGCGATAAAATCAGATTACTACCAATAATTTTCATCTATAATAATTGAATCATCTTTTCTTCTATTCGTTTTTGTTTAATTTTTTTTCTTGTTGATTGAAAAAAATTTACAAAACAAATCAAACTGTGGTAGCCGACACCAAAAAAAAATAAAACGTACGACACGGTCTTGTTTTTATGTTGAATATTCTACATAATCGAATCATCCCGACGAATATTTAAAATAACTGCCGTTCCCAACAAATATTTTCATAAATCTGTCAATGATGATTGCTGTTCCGGAACTGATTTCGTATAAAGTTACATATACCAACAACCAACTAGTCACAGTCTGGTTTGGATGTAAAAATGTTCGATTTAAATTTTTAAAAGAAAATCAATCATCAATCATTCCATCTAGAGTTGTGGTATACATATAGGTAGAAAATTCTAATCATCTAAATTCTACATTCTTAATTCCGAATTCAATGCGGACGATGTTTAAATATCAACCTATAAAATGATGTTATCAAGTTTTCTAATTGATACAACTACGACGACTTGGCGTTAAGATACGCCATTCTAGTTTTAATTAGGATGAGATGCTTAATTACTGTATACGCCAAGATCAACGTGCTTTGTATTACAAATACACTGGGAAAAATTTCAGATTCGTTTAAAATCAAAAAAATTAATTAAATTTTACAAAAAAATTCAAAAGATATACACAAAATTAATGTTGTGCTGAAATGTGAAAAATGGTGGATGCGCCGGGCGAGCCGTTGTACCTTTAATAGTTACGTAAATCCTATTTTTGTCCTCAAAAATAATATTTGGTTATTTTAACAGTGTAGATATGCTTTTCGTGTTCTATTTGAATATTCCAAGCTTGTGCGAAGCTTAGTTGTTCTGTCTTGCGACTCCCTTAAGTGGAAGTAGCTCGTCTCCTTACACTAATTGCTCATATCTGAACATTAACATGCTAATTGGTCTCTTACTTTATTACATCCTGTTCTAGTTGAATGTGTACGTGAACATTTTGTTCGTACATGTATCGCACATGGAAAATTTCGAAATTACAAGAAATTAAAATTGTAACATTTATTTGATTTTATTTCAATGATTGTTAAAAACAGAAAAGAATACGAATCAATTTACGACGAGTATCATAAAATGTATTTACCCATTATAAATCGTTTAGCGATTTTGAGGGTTAGATGTTGTAATATAGAATGAAATAGACAGAGATAGGATGTTGTGGAAGTGGAAATAACAACCGGCGGCTATTCAGATAATCAACCGAAACAACTATACTCAATTCTATTACTATCTTTTTCTTATACATTATAACTTTCTATCTTTAATCACAGATACGTTATCCTCTATTGATACGAGTATAGAATGGTATACTTGACAATCAATTCAAGTACAGTAGATACAATTGTTGATAGATTCTCGGTTATAAAGCCGATTATTGTTTTATTCCAAAATTTTTGTTTAGTTCTCCTATTATTTTCAGGAAATCAATAACGTCTTATAATCAAGTGGTTGTTATGAGTGAAATAGGGGAGTGGATTCAAGAAAGATCAATTTTTCCCATGTAATATTTGGTAGTTTAAAAGATGGGCGGCAACTTAATATTTAAAGGTCCATATTTTCGTAAAAGCTATTTGCCTCAGCTATACACATATTGGTTTGTTGTTGTTGTGGACGTGAATCAACCTTCAGCTATAATATTTAAATTTTTCCTATACGGTAATACTCAAGGGATTGTCCTATCTTTCTATGTGATTTATTTTATATTGTTGATGTTGTTGTAGATGGTCTTTTTGGTTTTTTGTTTTTTTTTTTAATATGTATTTTGAAAGTAAAGATTTTTTTTATCAAGCTTGTTTTATGGGATTTTCAATTCTATTACAAAATATGCATTTTGATAGAAATTTCTACTTTACGTCCGTATTCGATTATTAAAACAACAAGCAAGTTAAGTAAGTTGGATTAGCGAAACAGTATTTTAATCGTAGATTAAAAGATAGCCTGTAACCAGTGACAGTTCGTCTCTTAAAACCCTCCTCTATTATTAAACAAAATCAAAACAAACACCAACAAATTAACTTTAATAACAATAAATCTCAAATAAACCTGTAATTTGTCAAATTGTTATAATTGCGGGTGATATTGTTTGTTTTGTTGTTTGTTTGAAACGAGCCGCCCTTGGGTGTTGCTGTTTATCCACACCTATATATTTTACGAATTGTGAGTTAAGCGACCCACCTAACAGGGTTAGGCGCGTGTCGTCTATTGCACATTGGTGGCGGTGGTGAAGAGTACCGCCAACAGTCGCCTGGGGACACTTTAAATAGCTTCCATTTCAACCCAATAAACATGCAAAATACCTTATTATTGCCGGGTTTCGTGTAACCTACCGTCTACGTAAAAACAAGCCTGTTAATATTTTCAACGCAAATATCTACTTTGATTTCAATTATAATAAAATATTCTTTGTTTTGTTGATATGATAATAGTTGAGAATTCTTGAGATTTGTTTATCGAATAACATAAGTTTTAGAATATCAACTTTTCCTGGCAACAATCTGAAAGTTGCCACTGTTGTTCTTATTGTTGTATTTTGTTATAAAATTACAAACAATGTTGAAATTGTTTTGTACTATAGAGTATATAGAGGATAGTTAGATAGAGAAAAGTAACAGTGGAAATTTAGGTAGTGTAGAGAATTTTGAAACCAGGCAACGAGTAGCGGCACATTTCCGGGAACGGTTGCCGCGGATGTACTACCATTGTGTGTAACGTCGTAATTAACAAACTAAACTTAACATGTGCTTTCCTGCCGCCATTGTACTCTTTAAAATTAATGGGCCAGTTTCCTTTCAATATCAAACTCTATATCAAGTGACCCGTGCCGGACGACAGGGCCACTGAAAAGCCAACGGATTTTCATTTACATATATACCCGCAGCAAACATTCGTAAAACAAAAACACAACAATATAAATTTTCTGTTTAATATTAACAAATAATTTATTATTATAAAGAAAAAAAGATAATATTTTTCTTGTTGTGGTTGATATAAATTGAAAATTAATCAAGAAAATGGCATATTTTTTCGAATTCTTCGTTAGAATAACTTTTAAAATCTGAACAAGTATATACCAAAACAGAAATCATATATCAAATACAATAAGATATATGAATCACTGAGACACATTTTATGTAAATTAACGTAAAATCTCATACATAGAGATTGCCCAGTTTTGTGAGAATTGGTCTTTATGGTGATGATTGTTAGGGGTGGAAATCTACTAAAATTTATATATGTATATATGTATTATACACAAACACATACCCAGGGTCAACACGGACTGCTTACAGTTCGCTTTCGAGCATATATCCATATTAATGTTACCATATTTCATTATCTCATTCATATGGAAATCTCAAACAATTAGTCAAAATTCCGCCACCGTATTCGCGGCCATACTTATACAATCTGTATTATTGTCTTATTTTCGTTTTTCAATTTGGATTTTAAAATTTCAAAATAATCATTTTTTTATGCTCAAAATCAACACTATACGGTGGTGATAAAGTTAATTTTCATACAATGGCAATCACCTCTTTTTCAACAGAAACAGAACCTCTAATCTCTTCTGAGTAGATTCGGATCCGATACCTTGTCAACGGGTCTCGCGTTTTGGGTACCTCGAAAAAATTTCAGATTGCTAAGCCTTTCAGAAGAGCCGCGCCTACACCTGCTTTGATGTCAAATCATCACAACTCTTTATAGTTGCCGTAATTTGACTTTGCGCTTGTAGCTTTTATTTCACAGAATAGTTAGAAAAATTATACTGAGCATGTTTTACTTTTTGAATACAGAATATTTTTTAGTGGGCCTCCGATCCGGACTCGAACCCGGATCCGCGAAACAATCATGAACCGGACTCGGGCTGTAGCTTCTACTATCTTATAGTTAAGTTGTTTGAATTGAACTAGACAAATGTTTAGGTTTAATTTTTTTCTATGAAACACCCAATTTTCCAGGCTTGGATTTAACATTTATAGGGTGGGTCCCGAGATGTCATAAATTTCTGTGGCCTCATTTCAGATACATTATACACAAAATCATATTTGTATAGTATGTTGGTTTTGAAGATTTTGGCTCCTCGAATTACACGTAAAAAAATGTAAAACAGAAGAGAGGTGGAAGTTACACCTACTTCTTGGTGAGTTAAACAGCGGACGGTGTCTCCTTCAACATAAAGTGTAATTATAGAGCTCGTTTCTAGTAAACGTATACATATGTTCTTTATATGTAAAAAAAAAACAACAATAGCCACTTAGGGCCGGTTTACTTTCCGTTTCAAAATCTCCACTTAAGGTTGATCGTTTCTCAGGTTAGTTAAAGTTTCCTTGAAGATACAACTTATTTTACTGAGCTTTTCACTTAAATTACTTTTTTTAAAATAAGTTTTACGTTCAAGGAACATATGTACCTAAGTATGTTTTTCTTAGCAAAGCCACTTCAGCAGGTTATCGTGTTACGTTGTCTAAGTGGGTGTGTCTTATGTGAGCCAGTACGCCACATTAGCATAATATGCGTTCGGAGGTTTCATTGTCCGATCCACACAGTTTATATTTCTTACTATCTGCTTTACTAAGTTTTTTGACATGGTATCCCATTGGGCAGTGTCCAGTTAAGAGCCCCGCTTCCAGTCTTACAATTCGTTCCTACTTTGGTTGAGAAGCTTACTAGCAAATTCTAGGCAAATAGTCGATAAACTTCTTTGCCTGACGCATTCCTGTGCCTCAAGTGAAGCATTTTCCTGCTCCTTTCCCACGCACGGATTTTCTAACTTCTGTGGGTCTTGGCTAGTCCACTGCAGCCACAGCACCTGTTTTTGTGAGATCATGGGCTACAGGTTTGCTTAAGATTCAACGCAAACAAAATTAGGACGTGAGCATCTAACTTGATTAAGCTTGGCATGATAGAGAACGGAATTAAGATTGGAAATATAGAATTATTGTTGATAGCTTTTTGTATCGAAATCCGAAATTATCTGATAACTTTGATTGAGTAAATTCTCTAACCACAATCAAACTCAACAGAACAATTTTTTATACCCTCAACAATAACAACTACAGAAAACTAATAAGATTCAATCAAAGTTAGTGTAATTGAAAAAAAATTCTACGTAATAATAATTATTGATATTATTATTATTATTATTATTATATTGATAAGACTTATATTTTAATTAAATTACATAAACTATATACAAATCGCTTACGTACAAACACCCTCAAATGCTTTCTCTGTGGTGGCGTACTTCTCGTATTAAGGGATGTTTTCGAATAGGGTGAATATATTAAGTTGCTTTACATACATATGTATATCTCCAAATTGATTTGTCACAGACGAATAAAGCTGCGGTCGTGATGTTTTCGATGATAACTATCAATTAAATCAGTGATACTAAACAATTTATTTTTGATAAGAAATAAATTATAATTCAAAAATTTTCTTTATAGATTGTCTTACTAATTTTTAATTAATGATTGAAATCCAGATTATTAGAGAGAATTCGTTGGGGTAGTTTGATGTGGAATTTTTAACATTTTGATGGTCGCTGGATTTCCAAGACATCCCTAAAAACATTGACAGCCGTCATAGAAAGTTATCTCCACCATACATTCCACTAATAAATTTCCGATATAAATCGTATTTAACATTATATATATATTTTTTTTATTTTATTTTATTTTACATTTTATCTATCCCGATTCGTAATGGTAGCAGCAACAAACAGTCTAATCTTTGTACACGGACGTATCAACAGTTAAATTCAATTTTATTATTAAATTTTACATGTCTTACCCTGTATTTTATTTCAATCTCACTCTGTGTTCACTCCACCTCTGAATAATGTTCTATTTTTCATTGTATAAATACTGATGTTTGTTCAGCAGAAATTTCGATAAATTCGTCAGTTGCCATAAATTTTTCAGACACGTAACAATGAAGTGATGAGTTAAAAGATTGAATTTTTGAATTATAGCCAAACGTTGACGATAAAGCTATTACATTTTTGAAATATTGCGCATTGTTCAGTTTTTCGCACCTAAAATACGATTACAATCCCAAAAAAAACAAAAACAAAAACAAAACGAAAAATAGAATGCAATACTAATTAATCTCGCTAGCGTTATTTTTATCATATACGTAGTAGTAGGGTTAGGACTTACGTTAGAGATACAGTTTGGTACGTGGGAAGTCTTTATTAAGTTATGAATAATAAAATGTTTAAGATTTGTCGTAAATGTCTCTATTCGAAATCAATCGAACTATAAAAAGCTACAAATGGCATTAAAATGTCTCTTTTAAAAATGATTACCTCGCATAATCGACTAGATTCAGTTCTAGTTAAAAGACATTGATTTAATAAATCTACTAAATGACATTTTATGATAATATATGACTAGTCCATATTTTTACGATTTATTACAATGAAATTCTCACCCTTATCCACATACGATTTAAAGTTGATCCAATCAGTTGCCATATAGTATAGTGTTGAGTTATTGGTATCGTTTGGATACAATCTATTAGATTGATTAAACTTTTCGTTGCAGTCTCTCCACTCTTCTATCAATATTAGACGAAAATATGAACGGAATAAAACAACATTACTTGGATAAAGTTCAAATTCTTCAATAATAATCTAATCAATTCTATATCTTATAATTCGTATATAAAGGGTGATCGAATTCATGGCGGTGATTCTGATCATCCGTTACACGGTCGCAATAGATGACCTTGTATTAAATTTGAGGTTATGAGTGATAATGACGTATGCATTGTACAATATGGCTGAACGCGCTAAAAGAGCTAGTCAGTCGGCTTTCTGTTTTGAGAAATGTGGTTGGAATCCATTTGTGAGATTAAATTTGTGATTCATTGTAGTGGAATGGAGAGTTGTCACATATGTCGACTCGGTCTCTGGCTAAGTGGATAGTTACGTTATGTAGTAGTAGTAGCAGCAGCACAGTAGAGTAAAATATTTTAAAGGCAAAAACCAAGCACGCCTCGGTCGCAAAAGCTTTCTCTATTCTGTTTTTGATTTACGTTATATGTAGATGGATAATGTAAAATGGGAAAAATGTTGTGACACACTAACCAACAACTTAACAGGAAAGCTTAACAATAATAAACAACAAAAATTATTGTTGGATTGTTCAACTTTTGAAATTTAATTAATGGTGGAGGAGCGCTTAAAAATTAAATTTGAAAGCATTCAAACAAAAAGATTAGATAATTATTGATTTATTATCACTGATTCGAAAATGTTCATAAAAAACCAATAAACTATTATCTTTCAACCCCTTTAAAATATAATGGCTGCAATAAAGAATAAGTCGCCAATAAGAATTATTTGCTTATCAGGTGGCAATTTGGAAAATTGAAAACACCCAAACAAAAAATTTGTTTGAGAAGTGGTGTTGCATTTGAATATTTACAGAGTATTTAGTGTTTGTTAGTAAGAGTGATACCCATAGGGCTGGTGGGGTGGTGGGTTAGCTGTGGAGCAAGTATCGTCGAATGCAACTCGCTTATCACAGCATTCGCAGACCATTAATTCCAAATCATGTTACCGGGATTCAAACATTATAAAATGATCACTTCATTTCACAACCACCTATTGTTTAAGAGAGGGTTAAATAATTGAATCAAGCGTTTCCGGTCTATATGATGGTTGTAATAGTGGTGGTGTATATAGTTAGGAAGGCGCGCAACATAACGACAACGCGTTCGCATTGTTGAATTTTATCTTGTTTCTCATTAGGACATACGACATTAATTTAGTGTCAAACAGATTTTTAAAAATTGTTCTCAATATGTTATAGATCTGTATTTTTTCCCGGTGCGCACTGAAATAAAATCACGAATATAAAACTGTAGATTTTCCCATGTCAACATTATATTAACATCATAATTATATTATTGATCTATCCCCTAAAATATCAACCAAATTGTCTCCCATGTAATCCAATGTTACGGATTACAATTCAAACTGGCCGCTTTTTACAAGATGTAACGAATTGATTTTGATTGGTTCAATGATAGGATTGAATAGAATACGATTGGTTATGCTCTAGCACGTGACGCTGATTATTTCTTTCCTATGTTGCTTGTTAGTTATTTCCTGTGTATACATCATTGATTTTTAATAGGATGTTACGAATTGATTTTGTGCAGTTGCCCTTTTTCGAAATGTTCAATGACAAGAAACTTCTGCATTCATTGTTTGTAAAATGATCATAGTGGAGCGTTTAGAAAATGAAGGGTTGTTTAGAGATTTTTGCTTTTGTTTCAAAACTGTTACCGGTGATTAAAATTGTAACACGTACCTGCTCGTTTTAGTAATATTATCATTTATATCTTATTTACAAATTTGATTTGGTTGAAATTAGGTTGTGGTGCGAAGATAAATTCAATGTTGTACATTATGCCACTTTCACTAGTATTGTTTGAAAGCGAAATTTGTCATCTAGGAACATAGGACAGTCTTGCAGATTGGTAATTTTACAAAGATTCCACCAGCCATCTCTTTTCAATGCAGACGGGGGCTATGATTCTGTCCTAGTTCTTGTAGTTTATCTTATATTCCTAGATGAAGTGTCTCAACCTGTGTGTAGATAGAACAGAACCAGTGGTTGAATGGCAAACCTTTTTGGCCCGGGCAATTACTGTAAAAGCATAGCAAAGTCATAAATGATAATAATAATGATAAAAATTTTGGAATCGCTGGAATGCACCTCACCGAGCACCTACGCACCCGATTGCCTGTTGACCCCAGTCTGTTACTGAATAGAAGATAAACAGTGCAGAATCCCTCATTTTGCACGACACTCTTCTAGCTGGGTTAGTGTATGTAGTACCTGATGTACACGATTTTAGGTTTACGTGATATCAGTTATTTGTTTTAAATACATAAGTGAAACTTGCATAATGTTTTTTATAGCAAATACTGCATTAACAATAAGTCGGGCATGTCTACTCTGGATTCCTCATGGACTTATGGACTCCGAACAGCGTAGGGGAGAGTGAAGCCTACCACTTTTAGAGACAGATAGCTTGTGCCGGGGCAGTCTTATTCTTTCTAACTGATCGTGAATTAGTGTTGCCATAGACAACCAATCGGTAAAATTCGGTAGATTGTACTATTATATAATATGTGTTAGAAAGAGACAACTTCTCCCGGCTATTGTCTGTCCTTAAAACTTGGTGTGTACGAAACTTCACCGTTGTTTAGTATAGGGATTCGGAGTCCATGTATTATAAGTCCATGGGATTCCTTGAGTGCAACTATGTGTAGACATACGTCTTAAAGATTTTTCGATTCTACGCACTGTAAAATAATGTTCTCGCGCTCGTACGTATGTCGAGATGTATTTGAAACGGTTCAAGTTACGAAGGGCTGGCCTGCCCGACTGCTTTGAGTTCGTGCACTATTCTTTACGCGACTCTGGGGTTTTTATTTTTTACTGAATAAACATATTACTGAAATTCTTCCATCCTATAGAAATCGGTTATGCTCTACGCAAAATTCTATTAACTTTATAATATAAAATTGTTTAATATTCAATAATACATTTAATATGTTGTGATAAATTTAATACAAATGCTTCTTAGAATTTTGCCACCTCTGACTAGCCGTCACTGATTTACTATAAGGCTGTGTTTTCACTAGACGAGCATCTCGCGACGAGTTGCTAATGTATTAACGAATCGGCAAGTACGAGGAGTTTGTGGTGAGTATCTCGCATTGCTGCTTACACACGATTTTTTTTTTGATAATTTTCTATCTGATAGAAACTACCACAAAGTTTCCCGTCTAACAGAAACACAGGCTTAAAAGGAAGTGATAACGTTTGTTTTCTGGTAGCGAACTTTTGAGGTTTAGTCCGCCACTAATAAAACATCGTAGTAGCGTTTGATGCAACGGTAACACGTTACCACCTTAGAAATCTCAGGTTCTAATTCTGGTCTGGCTGTTGGACCAAAAACAGTAACAATCGGCTAGAACTTATTCTACAGCTCAAAGTATTCGCATACAGTAAGCTAAGATGAGGAAGATTTTCTGAAAACGTTGTGCCAAAACAAAAACTCTCTAGTTTACCTTTGTTTTCCAAAATATCTGGGGGACAGTGTAAGACTGATTAAATTAACATCGACCCATAGTACTGTATTTACAGGTTATGCTTTTTGAATAAAAATTGATGAGTTAACTGAGAAATTCGAAATGGCAACTGCAATGATTGTTTCACAAGAGTTTGCCTAGAATTTGAAGTTTAGTGTTTTTGATATTAGCTAAGGTTTTATCATTGGTAAAGCTCTTGGAATGCCCTTTTTCTTATGGAAAATTGTATAATGAACTTTCCTAGTGTTTAAATGAAGAAGCAACTATTTTCAATTTTGGTAAGTTGGGATAAGTTTTGAGGATAATGAATACACTTCTTATATTTTTGTTTATAATTTATTTTGAATAATACAGATTATTGCACAAACAAAGTTTTAACAAAAATCAACAAATATATGATGGAATTCTATCAATATATTACAATATTTACAAAAAAAACCTTGCATTTCCTATCGGTTAATAAATAATGATTATTGCTATATTTTTTTTGTTTGTTAGATCAAACTGCATAAAGCAAAGTGCACTGAACCATCCAACAGATAATTTGTGCATTTTTATTAATAATATTTACGTTTTTTTTTCACATTTACATTTATTATTCAACAAATTTATTTAAATACAATTCTTCTTAACTGTATTTTCATCATCTTTATCTTGATGTGCTGTCATATGCCTAGTTAAATGATGACGTTCCCGAAACGATTCCGCACAAACTGGACATTTCAATTTGTCTTCACGTCGTCTACGATTCATATCAACTGAATCATTTTTATGATGTGATCGCATATGATAAACTAAATCCGATGTCATCCGGAACGAAATATTACATTTAGCACATACATTCTGTGCTGGTAATGATAATGCCGCCAATGATGGTGGTAATAATGATGTTAAAATAGCAGTAGCAGCAGCAGTTGGTGTTGTTCCTACATTATTACTGCCACCGCCACCACCACCACTACCACCACCACCGCCGCCGCCACTACCAACTGTATTAAGTTTCAACATATCTGGATTACCATTAGTTGGAAACTGGTGATAATTGTATGGTGTTAAATCTGGCCGATAAATTGGGCGGATTTTTGTAAAATTCGGGTGAATTAAATCGTTTGGATTTTTTAATAAAAACGGTGTATCCACGAGATTTGTTGTTGGCGTTGTTGTTGTTGTTGTTGTTGTGAAATTATCTTGTAAAAAGCTTGTTTGATATGCATTGATTTGTTGAGATTTAAATAATTGATTTGGTGATAATAATGTAGTTGGATAATTACGATTAATAATTGGCGGTGATGGACTTAATGAATTTTGATAACTTAAATCTGGACTTATTGATAAATTCGGTGATAATCGGATTTCTTTATTATTTAAATTTACCTTAGTAAATGCACTTTTCTGTTCCGATGATGTTGGTAGATTTGTTCGATTTGCACGTAAATCATCCAAATTTCTTGCTTTTATTAGATTTGGATCGTCGAAAATTTGTTGTTTTTGTGTTGGGAAATATCGATGATGGCTTTTAATAAATTCTTGATTTGTACCAACTTCAATCTCTTCATCTTCATCAACAACACTATCATCATTATTATTATTATTATTATTATTATTACCACAAATTGCTGTTAATTTCTCATAATTATTTCGCACAATTTTCGATTGTTTCTGTTTCAATTTCTCATCGGGCAACATTAAAAAAGCAACATCAAATGGTCGTTTGATTGTTTTAATTGGTGTAATTTCTGTACGTTCCTCACCACAATTCCCATTCGTTTGTATATCACTTTTTATTTCATGTTTTCGATTGTTTATATCCATTGTCATTGTTTACACTTCCACTATTTTAACACTTTTATCCAAAAAAGAACATAAAACATCAACACTACTCTATATGTAGTTTTGAAAATTTTGTATTCGGTTCTTATAGTTAAAAGTACAATGTGGACTGTATGACAGCACAACGCATAATGTGGAAAAACATACATCCAACGTCCAAATATTGTTAGATTTTACAACCTACCCTTAAAAGCAGCTGGATTAAAAGTGCACCACCCTCTCACTATTATTAAACAAAGATAACAATAACGTTTATATTATATGTATTAGAGTAGGAACGAGAAATGTGTATTTAGAAAAGCGTATTTCCTATGTTGGATACACTAAACCTTCCTATAGGGATGAAACGTAAGTTTCAGGGTAGAATCAGACCAATAGAGTTTTAGATAGAGGCGGAGCTTTCAAATACGGTTGGTCCAATACGGTTTTCAATGTTACATTTGTACGTTTAGAATGTGATATTTTAGTGATTGTGTGGTGGTGTATAAGTCCTCTAACTACTATACTGACTAGTATAGTTGTTAGAATACGCTTTTGAAAACGTATTCAATAAACACAGATTGTCGAGTTAATCAAATTTATGAAGCGTTTTTTTTTCCTCGAATGTTACAAGCAAATATGTAAATATAATTAGTATTTAATGAAAATTTCACATTTACAAATTGTATATCTGAACAATAACAATAATTAAAACACAGCGTGTCCCAGAGTAATCACCAAACTCTTTCACCCTGCCATTTGTTGCTAATTTTATCTACTAACTACTTTTTAACTCAAAAATTTACACAATTCGAATAAAACAACAAGACTTTAGGTTTTCAATAGGGAGTTTAGAATAAAAATCGATTTGTAACTCAAAATTGTACCTATAACACGAAATTTACTCAGGAGTTAGCTCTATAGTGGAAAATACCATCGAATTTTTTAAATAACCAAAGTGGACTTTCTAAGATACTCTAGGTGAACACAAAGACGCCTTATAGTGTGTCTATTTTAACATGCCCAACTTGGCTGACTCTAACTACAGTACGGCAATAGTAGGGTATAGCTTTTCGATCAAAAATCTTACAGATCACTGTAAAGAAGGACTACACAACAAAACAATTGTTATTGGCGTAAGTTAAAATCATTCAAAGATAACTAGTTGATTTATTGAATTCTTCTTATCACCTGCCACTACAACTACTGCCTTACTTTCAGTTTATTCCAAGCAGCAAGTTCAAAAGCCTTTCCTATTCTTTAAATAGCCGTTTTGCCTCATTGCAACGTATTACAGTTAATCCTGCTAATCCCTAGCCAAATAAAAACAGACCCAGTCCTATTCGATTCTTATTTAGGGTATTGGGTGGTGGTTGTTGAAAACACCTGCTATGTGGTAGTTACACATATGGTCCAGACTAGTGTCAATGGATATCCCCTATTGTTCCTATCAAAATCCCATTCAAATTGAACATATTGTAAAGTATTTATTATATTTATAGTTCTGATCATAAGCGTATAACGCAGACAATGGATACTTTATTCTATGTACTTGGATCAATACTTGATTGTATGTTTCTTTTTAATTAAATTTCCATATTATAAAGAAAATTAATGATTAAAACAACAATTTTTGAAGTGACTTTTAAAACATCACCATACCAACCATTAACTTGTAGATATAGAATAGATGGATCTATAATCAATTTATTTTTCAAGCAAATTGTGATTTGATTAAGAAGAATGATTAATGATAACACGCTTGCGATATGTTGTTGTTACAACATAAGTTGGGATAACCGAACAGAAACTTTTAATATTCTGATTTTTTTTTCGTCTCTCTTCTTTTTAACATAATTTAATAAAACAAAAGATGATTTGATAAGATAAGCGTGTAAATAATGTTGTTGTTTATTAGATGGTATCCGAGACAAAAAGCAGGTTGTTGTAGGGGTAGTTTTCAGAAAATTTCAGCAACATATGGACAAGTGGTATTATGTATAACCCTGGAGACCTGTCAAAACCTATTTATGTTCTATACAAATACACACATGAGCTATACATGGTAGATCGAATTCAAGTGCAATCTACCCTCTTTTTGGTATACGAAAATAGAGTGCCCTTCAGCATGACTTCAGGTTAAAACAAATGCTCGTTACTATAAATAAAGTAGTAGTTTCGTTTTCTTTTAGCAATCGTGTCTAGGCGGTATATTGATGGATATAGAAGTGATTTGGTGTATTTTATCCATAGACATGACAAAGTGATCGATGAGAAGTCCCATCGAGGTCACATGTGCTTATAATTGTCTTTGATACACCAGAGATTTACAGCGAAACATTGTTGGGAATTCAAAAGTCGAAATTTCAAGTTTTCATGATTCTTTTTTCAAGAAATATTCAATTAAATTTGATAAAATCCTTATCAATATAATTTAATTAGTTTTAATTAAATCTGGTGGATGAGAATTGGAAATTTCCCCATAAAAATTCTTTCTGTCCAGTAAATTAATCCAACAATCACAGTCAATGTTCAGTCAACTATAGAAAACTCTGTTGCGACAACCTTCTTCGATTAGTGAGTGGCAAACTTCTCCGGGGATTTAATCGGATTATGTGTTTTTACACCATCTGAGCTAAAAACAAGCCCAATTGACTTGAGATTTGTTTCTGTCGTTTACGCGTCACTTCATCTTATTGCAATTTTTCTCTTATCTATCTATCTGTCGTTTTTTCTCAATTATTCTTTCCGTTCTCCTTATTTATCATTATTATTATTATTATTATTTGTTGAATATACAGATGCCTGAAGCTGTATACGAATCTGATTACAATAGCCACTAAGGTTTTTTTGGTTTGTACAGTCAATTTAAACTCGTTTTTGTACTACACCCTGATTGAACAAAAGTTCACCCCCTGCAAAAAAGTTTAATACTCAACGAATAGTTTTCAATACGAATCGTATAACTAGCACATATGCTCATATATACGTACAAAAAAAGAAATTAATATTGATCAAAATTGTTGAAATAATCAACCTAGTTTTTCTAGTGTTATATAATCAAAACTTTCTACCATTCTAGATTTTGTATTATAGAGGGATTGCTAATTCATCTAAAGCCCAAAGTGTATTTATTCATCTCATTCACTGGATCAAGAACAGTTTTAATGAAGGGTAGACAAGAATCAGTGGCGTTCTATAATACTTTTTGCCTAATTTTAGGTATAGTGAATTGTAACGGTACGCCAATGGTGTTTATATGTCGACCCTTAGAGGGTGAATCTATGAATGTGGCTGGTTCTTGCCCCATATCCACCATATGTTGGTCTCGGCCGCGAACATTTGAACAGATGGGCATGTACGCCAAAAAGTCATTAACAGAACATTGTTGCTAACATTTGATTAACACTGAAAATTTCGCACTTTTTTTTTTTGTTTTAAATATAAAAACAACCATAACAAAAAACTAGGTTGTTTCAAATGATGGATAGAAATGTATGTATATTTAAGAAATAGGGGGAGTCCGGGCGCTTATGAATATAACATGTCTATTTGGCACCCTCAAAGTGTTACATATCAATATAATGATTTTCAATAGGTTCAACAAAGACTACCGGTCTCTCTTTTTCGATTGTGGGGTAATTTGTGGTCTTTTCTATAATACAATGTGTGGTAGAATAAGAACAAAATGATACGTACAAATGTAATATTGACAAAGATAGATAGTGTGGAAGCTTTTGAGAAACCGAAGAGAATATGATTCGTTTCGTGTTCAAAATCATAATTCACCACAATCGGAATAGTATATAGTCAGTGGTGAACCTTTTGACCAATAATGTATGCCGATATGTATGATATAGACATTTTCGCATCTCCCTTTCAAACAAAAGCATGGAAAGGGTGGGAAATATAGAAAAGAATATTTTCAATTTCAAATATCAATATTTGAATCTGTAAATGGAAGTCCTTGTCTAGAATTCTTAAAGTATGAACTAAATTCTGTGAAGGTTATGGTCTCAATCTTTACCCCAGGACTCTCCTTCAGGTCCAGCTTGTCCAGTTATTTAACAAACGCTGGGTGATTGTCGTCAATCGCTATGAATTATCGCATTGTGGCGTTGTCTTGACTTCTTGTTTGTACGATTCCTTTACATAAGGCACAATCATCATTTTTCTCTTAATTTTCAATTCGATAACGCGATAAGGCGAATGTATAATCTGTACAGTGACTGAAGAAATCCAGTAAAATAATAAAAAGTAGCTCTATAGCCGCTACGCTTCGTGAAAAGTTAGTGGGTTAATTTCAGCGTGCTAAACGTATGAATCTTCGGGACACAGGTCTGCTTTCAGGACTAGGGTGTGACTCATTTCGGTATAGCTTCAAGATTATTGTGACAATTGGGGATGTTTCTACAGCAATCAATCGTAAGTTACCGAAAAATATATTTAACGAAAGAAGATCTAAATTTGTAGATGCTCTATATGATCAAGAATGAAGATTTGACCATTATAGGTTCAAAACAACGTTGAAAACAAGTCAAATTACCCTCCATACAGTCTGAAAACATTCAACTCAACAATTGAGACTCGAACCCAAAACTTCTACTTGTCTGGCATTTGAAAAACAGTTTTAACAAGAATAATAATTATCCAGTTGTATGTAGGAGAATTCTCTAAATATTCATGTGCAACATATTGTCTGAGGATGAGTTGTCTCGTGTGTGGTGCAATTGGAAACACGTCTATCCGGTAAGTGGGAGTTCCGGCGTCGAGTCCCGTCGGCGGAGCGAATATTTTCAAATTGTATGGAGGATTTTGATTTGTTTCTATACATGATTCTAACTTTTATTAATAACAAACGATTGCCTCAGTTTCAGAAGCAAAATTTCAATATAAATTACTTTACTTTATTTTCTCCTCAAACATATAAATGGCTTCGCTATTCCTATAGCTTTCAAAGTGTATTTGGGCCCATCTGGGTTAGACTGATTTAGCTTTAAAATAATTGTCAAGAGAAACACTTTATCGATGTAATATAAGAAAATTAAAAGCAAGTAAGCTACTGTAAATTGTTCGAAACTAAAATCTTTGATGTTTTACTAGAAGAAAAGCAAATAGAGAACAGTTTTCTTAAAAGTACAGTGTTACGATTCCCAGAGACAGCTTATATATTTGAATTATTAACTGTCCATGAGAAACAAATTGGGGCTAACTGGTTACTTACTTAACAATACTTGATACTTCTCCTAGATGTTGCTTCTACTACTTCAAAGTCAAGTTATCCAGATACAGACTGGACGGTTATAACAAGAAGAAGAAAAAAAAACGCAAAGTATTGCTTACAACCACCGTCTATTAGCACTGTAAACTGTAAGTACCCTTTTGTGCAGTATTCAGATTAGAACCCCTTTTTTTCCAGCAATAAATTCAAATCAGCTGCCATCATCCATATCAACAATAAATTACAGTTTTTGTCTTTGAATTTGGGCCAATGCTTCTGAGATAGAGTTAGAGGATTCTAATAAATTGAAATTATCAGGCCGTCATATTGGGTAACCATTAATTAGAATAGGGGCCACTTTATCCGCTTTGTGTTGACGCGATTATTACGATTATGCAGACGAGGATAATGTTGACAGTGTGTTGTGTCGAATGAATATAAATCTACTCTTCCCTTTAATTATCATCATCATCATCACCACCATCATCATGAACAACAACAACACCATCGAGGTGATTTCGGTAGATCAATTCAAATCATTGGCTTGTTAATAAATAGAATCTACAACGATGATTTTCTTCAAAAATAAGGGTTATATGTTATAATTCGATTAATCTGTTGGGCAAGTGTTGATTTTCCGTTTCGACATCATTTATAATGTCCATCATGTGACAGCTTTTGTGTTAATAATAAAAAAAATTTTTTTTAACTCTCGTTAATCTGATATTGCTCCTTGTCCGTCGCGTACGAATCGGCTCAGTTCACCATCCGGAAAATTAAGTTTTGCACCCTGTAAAAAATAAAATAAAATAACAACAGTACAAGTGTTGAAAGCGACGACAATTCTCTCGGAGCTTTAACGCAACGTTTTTCAACTATAAAAAAGCTTAACTACAGATGATAAAAAACAACAACAAAAATATCAACAAAAATATCAACAAAATTAAGATGATTTTTGTATTATGGAACGATAGTTGCGATATTTCTATACAACAACAATAACAGCAATAAAAGAGGCGTATGATAATTTATGTAAATTCGCATCGGGGATGATTTTTCTTATTTTTTGAAACATACAACCACAACCGTTATATTCATAATAAGAACATTAGTTTAATGTAGTTGTAACAGACGTCACAAACTGTATAATAATATAGAGATTTTTTCGCGCAAGAGAAAGAACGGTCGGGATAAAAATGACAGGAAACCGGAACTGTTGATATTCTTTTTGAGGAATATTTTCTGCGACTGTTTTACATTTTTCAGATGCCCATGTACGATTTTCAGCAACGACAACAACTACAATAAAACAAGAAAAACAATAACAGAAAAACGTACAAAAGACAATAATCCTAACGCTCTTTACATACACTTGATTTACGCTGTACTAAAATATCTAGTTAACATTAATGAAACAAATGAATACATTTGAAACATGACAATAATAAATCATAGTTGGCTTGGTATAGTTGTTTCGTTCTCTTTCTGTTTCATTCACAATTTCAATTCGTTTGTCTTTATTCCTGAAAGGGTTCAGTAATTAACTTAATGGTCTCGAAACAAGATTGCGTTTGGTTAGCAGTTCAACTGTTTTACTGATAAAATTACTCCTTTATCTTATAAAATGGTGAATAATAGTCCCTCTTAGAATTGTTAAGAATAAGAAATATTACCAACTTTTCACTGTGAAGATCTTTACTTTTTCAAAGCAAATCTCTTGGTTTTATGTGAAATGTGTGTGACATTGACGAAAAAAATAACAAATAACAATAATAATAGAAGAAACATTACATATGAATAAATATAGAAATGGCAATAATAAAAACTGTGGTCTTGGAAAGATAATTCTCACTCCGCACATAGTGTTGAATCGATTTTTTTTTTCGTCTTTTTATTTTTGGGGTATGAGAGGCCGTTTCGTTGTCGAAAGATTCTACACTGAAATGTATAAAATATGATTTTCATCCATACGGATACAGTCCATATAATAATTCCGAGAATCAAATAAAAATAACCATAAATCATATAACATTAGCATAAAATTGTGCTCTATGCAAATTGTAATGTCGCAGACATAGACGCCATCTTAGGATGACGTATGCGAATACGGCCCCATATCGACGCTATAAAGGACCATTTCTAATGCTACCACCATCTCTTATAACTTTTACTTTCTTTCCATTGGCGTTTCTATTCGTTTTTGTGTAAAGAGATTGTTTACCAAGATGATTTCTCTTTTGAATATTACAGTAAGCCAAAATTGACCTGACCAGTTGGATTTTAAGCAAGCAAATAAGGCGTTAAGGGCTTTGCATTTTTTTTGTTACTATGGTGAATTGCAAAATCTTTGGCCACAGCCTTTTGAAATCTCTTGTTCCTGAGATATTATGAGATAACCTTTATCAGTTTTCTAAGGAGCATTCATGAGTATCGGCTATAAATAACTGGTTACAAAAACTGCTTTTTGACCCACTGTATCATATTTTAAAGATAGGTCAAGTCAGATTCACTTTACTATACGTGAAGTGTCTGTATTTGTGTATTTCTGTATTCAGGACTTTTACAGACGGATTATCGTGTAAAAATTGGTCCTGTTACTCGAAAATCTTCTTATCTATTTGATTGCATTAGTATTCCGTCAGCAAATGTGTCGATCTGGCCCTCGTCCACTCAACTTCCTTCAAATGTGTCAGCTGTTTGTTTGTTATTCTACAAGTTAACTACGATTTAATGATGGACTTACCACACCACGAACAGAATTTAATTTACAAAGCTGGAAAACTATTATTTCAAAAAAAGATAAAGAAAAAAAACAATTCGTATTTTAATTGTGAACAAGGAGATTTTCAATTTATTTTTTATTACACTTGTATCATGTGATATTTGCTGTTGAGATAAAAGCTTTTGTAATTGAGTTCTCTGGACAATTCTAGTTTGTTCAGGGGGATAAGTGATATTTCTCGCCAACCAACTAGATTATCAGCTGAAAGAAAGCTGATAAACGAAAATACAATTTTAAAAACTATGTGGAAAATGTCAGCTATATATACTAATATTTGATTATTATTATTACTGGGGGGTGAAATAAAAAAGATCTAAGCTGATTTAAACGATCCAACTTCTCTAAAATGGACTGCGTTGGAAGATCTGTCGGTTTTTTTTTAAAATAATATTTCGATAAATGACGTCAGTAACCATATAGCCGTTTCAGCAACCCTTAGAATATGGCTTGACCTGAAAGAACCAAATTATTGTCAATTTTGGGACTGTGTGCCGATTCTTCTGTCATTTATTGAAAATTTAACAATTTAGAAAAAAAAATCGATTTCCAAATAATTTAAGTATTCGTTTTTATGCCGTAATGGTCAATATTGGAATTTAGGACACATATCTGTGAGTATTGTTGTCTTTTTTATTGTTGTTGAAGAAACAGAGTGTGGTTGTTGGCTCACGGCCACTAAACGGGGACATTCGTCGTTCTTTTAATGCCGATACTGTCGAGCATACTGAAACTGAACAGGGAAAGCGTTGAAGAAAATCCGATTCTGTTATCTTTTTTGCCATTCGTGATTATGGCAGTTCCCCCGGTCAACCATAAATTACACGCCAAGTTCAGCTTGATTTCAACCGCAAGTTAAGACTAACACCGTTCTATATTTATCGTTGATCATTATGATGATGATGATGATGATGGTGGTGACAATCATTTCATATTCCTTTCGTTATTACTATGGAAAGAAAATGAGAACTCATTTTTGGCTATAGCCAACGAAAATTCTATATAGCGCGCCGCTAGCCCGAAAAAAAAGACGGAAAACATAAGATTGAAAGATTTTTTTAAGATGAGGGTGAAAGATTGAGATTTTATTTTCAATACGAGTTGAAAATTAAATAAAATCGATTGAATCCAGTTTGAACTACTTTTTTTTACTCTACGATTCGGATATACAGTAGGATGGTACTGGGAATGGGATAAATATTGGTAGTTGGAATAGGATCCTATGGGAATTGAATATCGAAGGTGGTGATCGCAATCCTATTATACGAATAGATGGATGTCCAGTTTACTTTATAGCCTGTCATATTGGCAAAATCGCCGGCGGCTTGGCTATGTTTGATAAATGTTGCGACGCAGATACGCACATTTAAAACACGTCTGTTACCAAAAAAGAGAAATAAAAATGACAAATCATCCTAACAATTGAAAGATTATACAGATTTACTGTAATTTATATTAACTTTCACACATTTATGAAAAAATTTCTTATCATTAGATTGTTGGTATTAAATTGTGTTTTAGACATCGTTATTCAGGAGTAAAAGTCAGTTGATATTGTACCTATTTGTATATCCTAGTGGCGGAAAATTTGTGAAAATGAGAAATAATTTACATGGAACTGGATTTTTCTAATGCTTACATTGTTAATTCATATTCCCATATTTCCCTCCGAAGTCCACATTTAGCGACCTCTATTAATCGAGTTCCAAATTTCAGTTAAAGTCATACAGGTTTTTGTATTTTGTATAATAGGTCCCTATAAAGTCACTGTATAGCTCAATTGTATGCAGCGCCATCTCGTAGTGATAGATTGAACTGTCTTCTAATTTTACAGTTTGCTATAATATGGATAAATAATTTTCTTATCCAATTTCCCATTTCCTTATCTCATCAAGCTTACGATTGCGAGCAGATCGGTGAAGCTCCATATGAAACGTATTGTATATTTGTTTCCGGGTTACTCTGTCGTTTTCTCTTGACAAATCTGAACATCACATGTGTATTGTTAGTTGTATACCGCATCAACGATTACGCCCCCATCTATTAATAAAATAATATACTAGATTTCGGCGGTTGATTTAAATTTGATTTTCAACACAAATAAAACGAGTATTTAAAAAATGTTCAATATATTGACTATATACATATCGTATCTTCTAGTTACATAGCACATAGAACTGTTTCTAATTACATGAATAATTACTTTGTACAAAACATTCTAAAATATCTAGAAAACTACATTTTGATTTCTGTATATATATATAATTATATTTTTTGTTTTCTGTATAAAATTCTACATAATATTTCGTTTCATTTATTTTTCTTTATATAATAATTAAGTTTCATTATAATTAAAAATGTTGTCACAATTATCGATTATCAGTGCTTAAAGTAACAAGTGAACGAATATTTCCAATTTCCAACTTAATTGTTAAAATCGCTTAAAAATTATTTATAAAAGAAACAACTGGACTTGTAGTAGAAAGGAACTATAAAAATTGAAAACATTCGTTGAAAGTTTTGTGTTTATAATTTTAAAAACAAAATTTATCAAAAATTAATTGCACAATGGTCCGTTTTTAATCTATCTAATAATAATAAGACAGTTTTTTTTCAAAATTTAGGCATCAACAATTCGTATAAAAAACAATTATTATTTAAATAAAAACGCGTTTAAACAAAAATTGAACGAAACATTTACAGCCAATTCGGTCCCAAACAATTATCTAAAATATTGACAGCATCGAAACGTTCCATATCATTAAAGATTTGTTTTAATTCAGTTAATGCATTACTTTGTCGATGTCTAGCTTCCCATAAATTTAATATACATTCAGTTGGTGATGGTTTTGTTGCAAAAAAATTAATATAACGATCAACATTTAAAGCATGTGCTAACATACGCCAATCATTACCGCGCGGTGTTGGTGGATCAAGACATTGACATAATTGTTTACGTAATTGTTTATTTAATCTAAATGTAAAATCATCACATGTTGATACACCACGATCTGTTACAATTAGATTTTTTATTGATTTCGTATTATTATTATTATTATTATTACTATTGTTTGTATCAGTTTTGGCACTTTTTGTTGATGATGTTGTATGATGTTTTGTTGATGATGAATCATTCGAACGTGTCGTTTCACTTGATATTTTTGGCACATAATCATGAAGTTTTCCTATTAATTTCGTATTATTTATGTTTGTATTATCTTGTTCATCACGGCAATTAATATCGAATGTTTGTTGATAATCAAAACCTTTTTGATTGATTCGTATTTTAAAACTTAAACTTCTATTAATTTCATATGATTCTAATGTAAACGAACAATGTAAACTATTACTGTTTGCTTGCCATAAATGTCTAAATGGTATTTCTTGATAGTTTGAACACGGTTTTGTCTTCCAACCATCACTTAAACAATCCAATGTTAAACATAGATTATTACCACCATCCTGAAATGTTATTGTACGTGGCTCATCTAATAAATAACCACCTAAACGTTTCTCTTGTCCATATACAGTCTCCATTGAACTATCTGTATCTTCTAATACATAAACTCTAATATTATAATCTATAGTACTTTGGAAACATAATTTCGGTGCAAATACGGCCAATTTTAAACGTTTAATTGCATTACCATTTATGGTCGATTGACCAACTATCACAAAACGTGACATAAAATCAGTCACTAAATAAACAATATCTTTATCTAACTGACAAAATACAGTTGTATTTATTGTTTCTTGTCCTAATGTAACTGATGTTTGCCATTGTGAATCACTACAATCACTTTGTAATACAGATATTGACCAATTATTACGATTCAATTCAGCACAATGTGGTATTTTCAATATAACAGCCTTATTTAATGATATATTTGGACCACATGATACAACAGGACTTAATTGTGTTAAATTTTCGGCTAATTTCGGTCGGAAACAATCCTCATTCAAAATTGATAAGAAGATCTCCTGTTTACGTGATCTTCAAACAGAACGAAAAAAACAATAAAATTAAATATTTCAATCAAATTTATAGATGAATTTACCGGGATATTGCGCCTTCCGGAACCACCAAACTAACACCGGATTCGATCAAATTCAAAAAAGCTCCACTATGTGTAACTGTAGCACTCGTATAATTACCACTAGTTGTTGGTGTAACTGCATATGCTGTCGGTAATGATGTTAATGGTAATGTTACCGATTCGGTTGCTACTTCATATGTTGAATCAGCTGAAATCACACATAAAAAAATTAAATAAATTCCATTATTTCTTACTACAAATTGACGATTTTACAATTGTTGGTAAATCCACTCATTTGGCTCCTTTTACCACTAGATGATTCTAATGTAGAACTTGTTGCCGGTGACATTTGTATATCACTACCGGAAGCTAAATGGGGTACATCATAATGGTGTTCCGAAACCGATCTTGTAACAGATGCTGCTGGTGTTGTATAAGGGTATTCATAGCATGGTGGTACAGTTTGTGTTAAATCCGGTTGTAAACTTAATGATTTCTTATCGTGTTCAGGAAAAAACTCCGGATGATAATCTGAAATTAAATTCATTTAAATTTTTATTTAGTTAAAGCGATAAGTTTCCAATCAATTTTAAACGTGGGCTGTTATTAATATTCATGCAAAAATCATTTCTCTTATCGCTTGCACACTCAACTTATGGACTTATTTTATGCTAATAACTATAAAATGTAGCCCCATTTGTTTGGACGTTGATCGTCCAGTGTGAATTAGGTTTAAGATAGAGAAAATTACACAAAAAGTACAACGTATCTATCATGTTGGACATGCAAAGGAGTGGATTGAAATCAGCAAAAAAGTGCAACTGAGATTAATGACCAATGATCCACCATAAGATTTCTTTTGATCAGATAACAACTCTAGGGGAATTATCGTGTTCTTTTTCTGTTTGTTTAAAGACATTTTTAATAATTTTTTGTAACATTAATCATCTCTCATGTGTTGTCGTGATAATTTTCTCGAAAAATCGAATGAATTTCGAGCACCCAAAACTATTCTTTCTGTTCTATATAATGTTAGTGTGATGCCCAAAAGTTATTATACACACATGTGGTTTCCATTTAAAATCTATCTCATAAAATTTTTGAGTAATTTTTTCGAGATACACCGACTACCTATTTATCATATTTCATTTTAATTATGACTCAACTTTCCATATGCAGATACTACAACTATATGTTGCATGTTTTACTGGTGTTATTTATATTTATTTATTTTACAACATTTATAACGTTTCCAATGATTAAAAGATAGTCGTTTTTATTATTTATAAAGTTATCTAAACTGTTGACAGACAATTTATGCAAATTTCGATCGTAAAATTGTTTGTTCATGTCCTAAAATCGTTGTTGAGATTCATCAAGAAAATTTCCAAAATTACCAAATAAATCTTGACAATTCTTTGAAATTCGTTATAAAATCTCCGTATGTTTATGTTTTTTCTTTTTTTGGTGTAACGGAATAGTCGAAAAGTTCCAAGAATCGTTTTAACGATTAGTCGAATACATTTATTTGATGTTACGATGTTACCCTCTAATGCGTGGATGATGAGTTTTCGTTTTCGACCACCTGGTGCGGGATTATTGACTGCTTCTTTGACACCACTCATTTTTCTCTAACATATAATCCTCCATCTTTGTCTAGTACGACCTAAATTCGAGATTCGTTTTGATATGACGCCGTAGCAATATCACCAAATTTTATTAGAGTAGATTAAGATGTAATATGGAAGTTATCCTTCTATAAAGGGAATATGTAAGGATGTACCCACTCTTAGGCTTAAATAGGGCACAAAATAATTGAAGTAAGTATACACGGTTGTATTTCCAATATTCAGTGACATTTTGGCAGCACGTGAACATTTTCAAACGATTTAGAAACATCGTTAATCTTCAACATGTCTAAATTGTAACATTAGACCGATTTTAACAGTTTCCCCCCCGTTTCTGTATCTATTACACAAACACACACGCATAGATACATTTCTATTTTAATCTTAAGTTATTTTCTTTATCCTTCGTGTTTGTGAAGAAAGTGATTTTTAACAATTTTTCGATTTGAAAGCCTTTAATCATTCGATAATTACATGATAAGTGATCCGTTTTAGTTTGTATCAGTTGGCATAAAAGAGAGAAATTGGCGCATCAGTATATAATGATGAATTGTTTTGGTCTGATGACTTATCGTATTCTAACATCGTTCATCATAATGGTTTTGTCTGCACAAGAGCGCCTGTTGTTATTAATGATAGTCAAAGGCGTCGGTGAGGCCACCCTAATTGTGGCTTGTATTTAATGTCTTCCTACTTCCGAATAACATTCAAAATTTTATATAACAAAAGCATAACAACAAAGATGGATATAATTGTGTTAAAGTGAAATGACGAGATACTTCCGTAATGTTAGAATATTTTAATCATGAAGCTACACAATTAACATTGATATAAATCATGACAGTTCACGTTCCTCTCTAGGAGTAGGGTAAATACAAAAGGTGTTAAAATTGAGATTGAATTCTTGAACGGATTATAAATCATTGTATTTGATTAGAAATAAGAAATATTCGAAAGTAAACAATGTTGTCAACTCTCGACTAGATTTAATTAACGAACTACTACAATCAGAACATACGAAAGTATCTCTTAATCTGTGACGTGATGAAACTTTTGTTGTCTCCAACAGTTGGTACCATATGTGCGCTTGTTAAACAGCGGCGTCCACCAATATTTAAATAGATTTCAACCAGTTGACGCCGTCCTTCTACTTCAAGCAGCCGGTACACGAATAGGAGTACATCTGCAAATGCGACAACGTCATAGCACATTTGTCGAGGTATCCTGCATTGAGGAGAACCAAAGACTGTTATCGGGTGTGATAACGTTCTTAAAATATCGGTAACGCTGCCACATTCTACGCATATTCCGGTGCTTTCGACTTTTAATACTTCTACAAACATAGAAAATTTTTGGGTTACGCCACTGGTGCGAGTACTTGGAATGCAGTACCGGCTGCTACTACCATTGACATACGGTAGATTCTCTTCAATTTATTTTAACAAGATGTTGACTAATCCAACTCCAAGAATCAACAATTGCCTGTTTGAAATATAAATTGAATCATTTACGACAATTGATCTCTGATTTATTATTTGATAAGGCGCAAAAAACTGATAAAATTTTTGTGAATTAAATAATGTTGTTTTAAAATTCCAAATTTTCGGTTTGTTAATTACCAAACAACTTTCTAGTACCTATTAGTTCAACATCAGAACTATTTTATTATCAATTATATGTTTTTTTACGCTTTTATTATTATTTTCCGGTTGTTTTATCGTAGGAAAAAGGCTCGAAATCCATACCATCAATTATACAGATTTTACGAGCCAACTAGTTCGACATACGTTCCACATAAAACTCACTAATTAGTTTCAAATGCCAGGTGAAAGACACTTACTTTGTTAGTAATGTCTCAAAAAGTTATTAATATCTTCTCGAATTCTACGAAGAATTTCAATCTTTAAAAACACCGAAATCAATAATGTAAACATTGATTTATTTGATTTTCATTTCGATTCTTACAAAAGTTGATGTTGGGATATCGAGAAGAAAAACACGTACATGTTGGAAGAAATAGGAAAAAAAGGTCAATTGAATCAGATTTGGTTTGTGTGTATATACATAAATTTCTTGACCTCCAAATATTATCTACACCCTAACAGATTTTCAGTCATTGTAAGGGTATAAGAAAAAAATGAATACTTACCATTTGATGCCATATTGTAGAGACTTTGGTGTTGACCCCTTTTCCACCACATACGTGTCAAGAAAAACGATAGAAGGCAAACGATGAAAATTGCAGCAAACACACCAATATATAAAGCAATATCGTTTTGGGTATTTTCCAAATTAGCTGAAAATATGAAAATATAGAAATTATTATTATTATTAAAAATAATTTTAATGATACCTTTTAACAGGATATTTACATTAATAAATGTCTATCAATTTATTTTATGTCTAGTCTGTCATAATTTGTAATAAATTTAAAAGATGATGGAATTTCGGATCGTCGACTTTTCAGATCAAAAGAAACAGGAAACGTGGTAATAATTATATGGAAGATTTTTCAACTGGGAATAATAATAAAGCGTCTGCAGCAAAATCAAAAAAAAAAAACGACTCTAAATAGAAGATTTTTTCTGGATGAAACAACTATAAATTTTTATTATTATTGAGAAGTTTTGTGGTTAATTTAATATTTAAACTTTCATATTTAAAGGGTCTGTGTACTGTAAGCGAGACTGTCGTGTAATCTTTAATCTTTTACAGTGGATTGATTGATTGGTTATTTGGAAAACATGACAGAAAACTGATGATGAATAAATATGAGTTTGGTTTTCATGTTTTGGATCCTCTTGGATAAACGATATATAGTCCGCACAGCAACTTAAAGAGTTGACTTAAGTTACAGTAGGTTCAGTACGAAAAAGTATACTAGAGGGAGAGCTTTCCTAAAATCGTCTGTTGTATAATTCTCATACTGTTCTTCATGGTCGCCCATAGTAGGGCAAATTTGGCACTCACCCCTCTGGAATATGTCTGTCTAGAACAATAGCTATGTTATTCTGATATTGTTAAGTTTGTTACAGTTACGTTAAGTCAAGCCAAATTGGACAGAGTATAAATGGAACATTTTAGAATTCGCTAAGAGAAGCAAGCTCTACTACACGCCTAATTGTAAGATTAGTAAAACATTTATCAAATATGTAAAACCGTATTTACAGACTGTTCTGTTAAGTACATATTTGAATGAGAGAATTGCTAAAGTTTCCAGTTAGAAAACAAACTAATTATAAAGTTCACACATTGTAGTTTGTAGTAAAACAATTCATTATCACAGTGTATGGGGAGCAAAAAAAAACGAAGAGGCTGTAAATCTACTCAATAAATTCTTGTTTTCCAATCAAGAGAATGACATCCGATTTGATAAGATTCTGGTCTATAATTTAACGTGATCAAAGTGAAACCTGCCTTGTCATTTAGTTAGGAAGAAGAAGGGGAGGAAAAGTTGAAATATTACAGAAAAATGAACCTGGATTTCCTATTAGAGTTGCGTTTATAGCTTATCAAAAAAAAAGTATGTCATGTTTTTCAGTCCACCTCTAATAACGTGACAAGCTATAATATTATAGGAGATTGCATTACATTAATGTTACGGATTGTCTGTAACACGACCTGGAAGTCAATCTGTTCTTGTGCTCTGTCTCTTGGGCGAATTTCCAATATTAAACTCCTTGGAGAGTCAAGTGGATGGCCGCAAGGTTAGAAATATCCTGCCACGTGTTTCCTTGTAAATATCAACGATGAAAATCGAATTTCGTCCAAACCAATTTCTGTGTTAGATTTTGTGTTTAACAAAATAGACCTAAGGCGTTTTATTATTATCGGTTGACCGCATCAGAGATGTATGTTTTAGGTTGTTCAAATTCAACATTTTACGACTAAATGAGAGGAAGTAACTTTACTAAAGAGATATTTAGTAGAAATGTAGCTCTACTACAGATATATGTAGACATTAACATATATAATTCATGCCTTTATATATAGACGGTGTAGAGAGATACACAAGAGGTTAACTAATAGGTCCCGTTTGCGCTCCGATGATGACATACAGTTACTAAAGTGGATAGCGTAATTTAAATTGTAGAATTCTGTCAGACTTGCAATTTCTATCTGTTTCATCTATCTCTATTCATCTCATTCACTAAATTCAATCTCTCTTATATCTCTATATACATGTATATTCACTAAACTCTCCATTTAGTTTGCCCAGTTTTCCTATTTAGTCAGGAAACAGTAGGAGGAATTAAGTACACACGAACTTCACGGTTATTACACCAAGTTTGCTCGTGATTCAATTATGTGCATAGTATAAAGTGAAATAGAAACAGAACACATACGAGAATGAAACAGAATGGGAAATTTCTTAATGTTAACCAAAGAGAGAAACGGGCCCATTGGTGTAACGTTCAAGACACAGGTGTACCGTTTAAACTAATTTCATCAAAAGAAAAGAGAAAAAAAATTGAGCTCGTAACGTAATTGTATCACAAAGATGATAACAAGCAACAAAAAAAATCCTGATAACAATGAAGTTGTCAATTTCAATGAACAAGTAAAATTGAATTTGCGCATTATTGCGTCAAGTGTACCAAAAATAATTGAAGATAGGGATCAAGATCACATTTCGTTTTTATTCTTAATTGCAACGGCTTAGAAGCGACTTTGTCTAGTCAGTTAGGTCAGGTCTTTAGTTGCAGTATAATAAATGACATTCCTTGTGGAAGAGTTGTAGTGTCAAGCTATAAATTAATCGCGTGTTTCCTAGTCTTGTCATTCAGTAGATATATTCCAATGGAAATAGACAATAGGATCGATTAGACTTGGGATTGATCTATCGTATTGTAAGAAACCTGCTGCGGTTTCTTATTATAAAGAGCAGCTGTTTAAAGTGATTTAAGAGTGAGATTTGTGTACGCGTGCGGTTTATAAGTCCAAGTTAATAGTCCAAGTAAATAAGAAACGAGTAGTAAATGAAGAAGGAGAATAAATACGTGTTTTAAATGGTATTGTGGCAGTAGAGACCATCATGCATGTGTGCATTTAAATTTCGCCAAATAGTACAAACTCTGCAGTGCCATAAATACGGTTTCAATTTCTATTATAATTTTGTCTAACACAAGAAAGATTGATTGATTTTCATTATGCCCTTTTTCTCATTTTCACATTTATATCAACCGTTTTGTTTTCGAAATGGTCATCCATTTGGAAATATACATTTTATGTATTCAATGTTGGTGCAGTTCATAAAACTTTCTCTTTACCCCTTGAGTCACGTAATGAACATTTCCGAAATTTCGTATTCAATTCCGATACCTATCCTGGATTTCTCGTTACGTTTATACAGATTCAACTCCATTACGTTGAAATAAATCTTTCTTTACGTTGTATTTTTTATACAATCTGTTTTATAACAACAATATGAATGCGGAAAGAATCCGAATTTCCTTTATTGTGAATCGATTTTTTTCCCGAATTTTCTAAGAATTCGAGAAGAGACAGAAATGAAGTCATAATTGCATGTGTTACAAGGCAAACGCCCCTAACAATCAATCCAAATATAGTTCAAAATGTATGAAAGACCCTTATTCAGCACATCCTGATTGATGGTGATTTTTCTCGTTTCGCTCCTTGATGGTTGTATTCACGAGAATTGAATACTTTTTCAACATGTTCAAATTAAAAAAAATAAAAGTGTGTCTACAATAAAAAAAAACTTTTACATTCAACACACTGAAGTAGACGTGTTAAGAAATCTTTTTTTTTTTATTATTATCATCAAAAATTTATTATCGTTTTATTGCTGTAGACGCGAATCTTTGCTTATTAGTTCGTTAGTTAGAAGAGGAGGAGAAAGAGAAAAATCGGAAATTGATTTTCCAACCATGTCCATATATAATCCGAAAATAATTACACACGCAAGTCCAATAAATCTGTACCTTTCTCTCTCACGCATACTTTCTGTACACATCAAGAATTAGAAATTTGAAACGACACATATGGTGCAGTTGCCGCAGGGGAAAAAGGGCGTGGAGGCTTGTTAAAGGGCCGCAATTAGCGGGGTCACAGGGAATGCTGGGAATTCCGCCGGAAATACTATTGCCATCCAGCAGTATGTGACATATACAGTGACTGTGTACCAACCCTCATGAATTTATCCCTCAACATCAAACAACACCAAAAAAAAATCGACTGGTGAGAGGAAACTAGTGACAATAGCAATTGAACAATAGTACCATCTACCTTGTTTTGGAGACGATAATTGGTTTCAGGTTTGGGGAAATCAAGTCTTCTATTTAGGGGAGATTTGGGGCGGCACCAACAAAACATCAAAAGAACCATCTAAAGATTTCTTTCTAAATTTAGACGTGATGTTGTATTGTATTTCGGTTTTATTGTTGGAAAACGCGGAAAAAATCTGTGACTTTACGTCAAGTGTATTCTTGTTGAAGTGACATCATAGAAGTCTGCTCTTGACATCTACTAAGCATCTTATACACAAAGTGTTTTGGAGTTATTACAACAGGAATGGTGCTTATTTTTTTTTGCTTCTGCTTGTCTCTAATACTCTCTCTTTTACTCTTGTCTTAATTTCTACTTTATTTTTCAAATCTTCACAATGCTCGCTTAATTAAAATAATGAGAGTTGGAATATTTAAAATTAATCTTCTTTTGGTGAAGTTTTACGGTTGGTATTGTTGCAAATCCAAACAGAGTCTCTTCTGTATTGTCATCATTGTTTTGACCAACGTTGAAATCGCATTATTCACGTTATTATGACAAGGGAAATTTACGATTTACCACGCACTTTTAGTGAATAAAAACAGAGTTAATATATTTATCCGGTCGTATTTATAGAAAAGTGTAAATATCCTACAGCAGTACGTTGTAGAGGATGGAGGCGACGAGATAATTCTTGTTTTATTGAGCTGTTAATAGCTCAATTAAATTTGAAACTTCATTATAACAATGTTGTTTGAAAAATTGTCCTACAAGACTACTTAAATGTATCCAATTTGGTTCTGGTGGATTTTGAATAAGAATTTCTACGCCACTGGTTATTTTTATAATTAGTCATTGCAGGAGACGATTTATATACGGTGCAAATCATTCTAAGCCATAATTTGTCACGTTTGTTGCTAATTTGTGTGAATTTCGTTCTTTATAGCTACCCAAATAATTATCTTCAGTAACAGCAATCTAAATAAAAATAGAAGATTTATTATTTTCACCGAGTTTATTTTCAAAAGTATATGAATAAAAGCATACGTGAGAACTTGAACTTGGAATACCAAACAACTTCCAAACATTTGGTTGAATTTTAAAACAGAAAATAAAAGGGAAAAAACCGTAGAAAATATGACCCCACAGTGGCACCACTATAATAACATAAATCTCACTATTGTAAAGATTGTTCGTTTCTGCATAGTGCGCCCAGAGTAAACAACATACCTCCAACGGGGCCACATATGTTCGATAAAGGAGCGCACGTGAGGGTTGCCTTAGATCGAATCATTACAGGTCAGGGGGTCACACCGTGGGGTGCAAATATTGATACTAGCCCCGAAATGAGGTAATAAACTTTTCAACCAAAGAAAAATTACATGTTGCCTCCTACCCTCTCGATTGTTTAAAACAATGCCAACAACAGGAAAAATCGAAACGTGTTTTCTCGACAATTTATAATAAACGGATACGTAAATTATTTTGTGTGTTTGTATGTGTGTGTGTGTTGACAAAAGGACGGGATGATCATGAATTATTTTACGCCTGGGGGGGCCCATCTAAACTGCTTCGTATTTGAAAACAACATGAGGGGGTGGAGGAAATGGATGGCTGGGCTCACCTGTGGCATGAACTCTCGGAGACATTGTGAATTTTTTACATGTTTAGACTTTTTTCGTTGTGAAATATTGCGTCATTGAAAAGGGGCAACTAATTTTCCAACAATGATTTGTCATTGTTGTTTTGACCTTTATTTTTATTTTTTTTAAGGGAATATAAAACGAAAATGTGGTAGTATTTGTTGTTGGAAACGGACACGTTTTGCAGTTTGTCTCCATCGAAAGCTCCCATGGAAAAAATCGTCATGTAATCTATTCTCATGACATAAAATAAACGAAATAAGAAAAACAACAACAACAACAGATAAATGAACAAACAACGTGAACTTGTGATCTTACACGATTTTCAGATCAAAATGATCAAAACACTTGTTCCAATTCTTTAAACTTTCCTCTTTCAGGTCAACAAACAACAATCAGAAATAATTAACAGAATTGGCGGTATTTATAGAAAAATTTTTAATCATTATCGATTCCAACAAAATTAATTAAATCTCCATTAAAACGGAAATTTGAGAAGTAAACAACGATAAACTTGAATTATTCATTAGTTTAAGTCTTTGACTGACGGAAAATGATGAGGAAGCTGAAGAAGAAACTTTCCTAATAGAGTTTTCAAATTCCCAACAACCAAAAAAAAAAAACTAAAATCATCAATTATTCAAAGAATAAAAGTGTATTATTGTTTTAAATAATTCAGGTAGTGATACTGAAGAGGGGGCGGATTTTGACTTTTTTAGGGGTTGTTTTATGCCACGTCCATTCGAAGGGCGGTTTGATGGGTTACGTAAAATATGCCAACTAGAGGTATATACATACATACCAACTCTCCTCCAGTAAATTAACTGCCTTTTTCCTCCAACTGTTTGATTTACAATAGAAGAACAATTACTAACAATTAGAAATGAAATGGTTATTTCCACTGGGAGATTTTTTATTCAACCACCCTCTTATTCTCGATACAATCATCAGGGGGTGCATTTTCAATTGGATAATCCTAGAACTATTTATAGTACATGTCGTTTGCCAAATTGTAGCTCTTAATTTGATACAATTTATGACTGTATGTATGTACATACAGTATATACTTCACTAGACTTGATAATAGAACCGTCTTTTTATATCAGAGTCATACCGGCAATTGTTTCAAGTGATCGTCAATTGTCCGAAGAGGTTGTGTCTGAATGTGATAGTTGCAATAGTGGATGATTCATAAATTTCCAACAAGCAGGGAAACTATACTTGAATAAATCTCGTCTTCATCATACTAGAAGACTATAGTGGAGGCTTAATCATGCTGTTTTTCTTCTAGAAAAAGAGATGGATTGTAATAGAAGCTATTTTCTCTAGTAGTGATTCATATATTTCTTTAAGTCTTCCCCTAACAAAACTTTCATCATAACTATGCACTTTAGCACATCGTAAATTTTTAGATAATGATTTTATTCTAGAACGATTCTAATTCCTTTTTTCAATCCCATTTAACTTTATATTCAACGAAAACTAAAAATATAAAGGGGCGGATTTTACTATTTTCAACCGAAAGAAAAAAAATTATCTATTTCCGCCCTTTGTTCGAATTGATGGGATATATTTGGTGTTGTTTAGCCAACATCATCATTTTCAATGATGCGGGTTGCATTTAATCGAACTGTGAGAGTCTCGACTTCATCTCTTTAACTGTAAACATTGGAAGCTCAGCACGTGCTCAAAGCTCTCATGTTAATTGCAGAACACACTTCTGTTCGTATATAGAATACTCCAACTGGAAAATGAACCAATGCTAGGATTTTCCACTTAAAGAATTTCAACAAGAAAACATTGATGTTATATATAGGTATATTTTAACAAAAATCTAGTTTCGTATATTTTATAACGTTGAATCTTGGGTGAAAAATGTAATCGTCGTCAAGATAGAATCATTTCATATTTCTTTAAAATGACTTCAAGATGTTTTCCGTGTAGTTAATCTCGGGTTCTCGTTCCGCAAAGATTATGTCCGTTTTGCTATTCGTTGCTATCCAAAAGCTCAAATCATCACTCTTTCTCTATGTAATTTTGGTGTTTTTTTACTAGGATTGCGCCCGTGACAGATGTACAGAATTTTCATTTTAAAGGCATCTATTGAGATAAACTTCTTCCAGATGTAGTGTAAAATTTGTCGATAACAAAGCCATGATAACAATTGAACTGTCTAGTAATATTAAACTATAAAATTGATATTTCTTTATTATTTTTTTTGTCTTCATTGTTTAGTCTTCGAAGCGAGAAGCTAGAATCTTCAATGTTCTTCAGTTTGATTAGATGGAAGGTTGCTTCTCCTGTACACGATGCAATTATTATTTAATTTCTTGTCTGTTATCATTCAGTTTTGTCGTTAATTTCCAGCAGTAAATGTCCTGACTGTATTTTGCAACATGAGTCTCGAAATGCCGTACAGCTACCATACTGTCGCTACTAGAATTTTCCTGTGATATTTTATTTATAACGAGTACTTAGTAAAATGGAAATGTGACAAGTATGACTGTTGGGTTATAAGCGATTCCATTAAAAAAACAAATAGGAAATGACCCTTTTCCAAACGTTAACCATAAAATGACAGTAAAATTACACAGAACATAATGACCGAATATTATCCACATAAGCAGCCCTTTAAGTAACCTGTTATTAGCAGTCTTACCTTTATTATCACACATATAAAGCTTAGTTTAGAATCAACAAAAGAGCTAAAAGTACCAATACGTACATTCTAAATTCCATAAAACTGTACTCGGTTTAATATTAATAGTGAACGGAATTCATCAATTTCTAACATTCAAACATTACTCATACTGCCAATAGCTAACAACCTGTAGATTTTTTGTTTTTGTTTAAATAAATTCCCATTGTTTAGAATGTGAAATGTTAATTAATCTCGATTGATGTTTATAACGTCAACTATAATTTCTTCTATCTGACAAATTTCGTTAGTTTCATGTTTTAATTGGCAAACGTTACAAAATTTTGAAGTTAAACTATCCGAATGGGTAATATTTTAGTTTAGAATTTGAAAAAAGATCGAAACGAAAAGTGAGAGCGGAGTAAATTCCGTCAAGTTTCATCTATTTATGTTTTGTATAAATGTTGAAATGTACCGACATTAAACTTGGACTGAATCCTTTTGATTATTTGTTAAATAGAAACACGTTTGTAGTTTTCGAATTTATATTTATACCTGTATAGATGGGGAAAAAAAACAAAAAACAAAACACCAAATATTTGAAGTTTCAATTTTAATGAAGTAAACTTTCAGTAAAAGCGATTTCAGTTTTCAGCGAATATTTACATGATGTGCTCATGTTGTGGGAGTTATTTTAATTAGGATCAGAAAGCTAGTGAATGTTTGAACAATAATTCACAATACAGTGATGGTAGAATTTTAGATTTAATCCAAAAATTATTAGATTTTTTTTTCTTTTTTTTTTTTAATAATAAGAATATCCGGATTTTCAGCGTTATTATTTTTATGAGGAAGTCTTATGTAAAGAACTGAAAATGTTATAATCGTGAATGTACACCTCTAAAACCAATGTCAGTTCCGGATGTAGCAAAGTAGAATGTTCGGTGGTAGTGGTGTAGACATACAGGAAGCACCGGAGCTTGTCTTCTGATTATTTATTATTATGGCGTTTATTGTGTTTGAGGGTGGATAGAGGACTATCCTCTCTCTTTCTCATTGTATACTCCCTAATTCCTATATTTTTTTTTATTACTTTTTTATTGTGTACGAAGAGTCTTTCCTCTCCGAACATTGTTGAAATCGTTTAATAACCGAACCACAATTTCAAATCGTTTCCCAAATAAAATTGTAGAATCATAAAAGATTTAGTTTACTAGTCGGTAATTTCTGAAAATTTAATTATAAGTTTTCTATGCAATTAAAGCCTCAATTAAATGAATTTAATCGGTACTCGCTGGCGATTATAGCAATTCGCTTACGATTAGAGCCGATTACACACCAAAGCGACTAAAATTTGCAAGGCGCTAGCAGTGTTGTGGCCAAGAATGCGGTAAATCTGACGGTAAACATTTAACCCAGCACCCCTAATATCAACAATATAGAAATTGTAAAAACACAGCGACTAGAGTCGCCAGCATGTATAGCGAGGAGAGTAGATCGGTCGGCTGCAATATTGCAGTAATTTGCAGGTATCATTTGACAGTGGAAGGTGCTCTTGTAGGCAATTTGCAAGTAAGAAAAATTGACATTAAATTTTGAAAACTATAAACTATTGAAGTGAGTAAATAAAATTTACAATTGTCAGGAAGTCTTTTTGTTGCTTTCATGTACGCATCAAGTAAATATAATTTTTAATTTGGACATCCTGTATATTTTTCAACCAATGTGTATATTGATGTACATTAGTGTGCTGCTTCCTTTATTTATACTCTGTCGTACAATTAGTATATCGTTTAGATTTAAGTTATTTTTAAGTAATTGCATAGTTTATTTGTTTTTATCTGAAATCTTTTAAAAAATGAATCAAGTAAATGGTTGGAGGCTTTAAACTCTTCCTAGTATCTCTCACTTCGTTTATTTTCCCGTATTAATGTGATAAAGCTTTTGTTTAAAAAAATAAGAGAAATAAAATAGTAGCGCTCTTTATTATGAATGTCCGGAAGTTATTTTTTTTAAAAAAAAAAAACCTAAAGCTTACTTACCAACAAGATGAGAAAAGTTGAAATTTACACACCATAAATTAAAATATCTTACTCAAAAACCACATCGTCAGGTTTTAATGAAATTTACAGAAATGAATTGAGAGACTACAATACGGTAGTTTTCCTACAACTTATTAAGGGCGAGTATTGAGTTTGTTGCAATTCGGTATCTTTATAAGAATAGCAAAAGTTGGTTTTCGACTGTACATGACTGGACTAGCAATTTGCGCGTGCAGATTTATAATTCCGGATACTTGCACACTTTCCAACTGATGATAGGAACGTACCTATTAATAGTTAGCTGTCAGTTAATTGTTACAAATCGTATTAAAATCAGATATTAACATTTTTGATGGTAGATCGTTTTTGTGTTTGATATTCTACTTTATATGATGTGTTGATATGTATAGAGTGGGTATTTGTTGGCGGAAGTGTGAAAATAAGTCAAGCTGAAAGTGACATTTGAAAGATATCTTGTAAAATTACCAATGATGGGGTATTAAAGAAACGACTGTCAAGTAAAATATATATATTGAAAAAACAAAAAAATTCATCTCTATTCAAAGCTAAGTTCCTGTTTTTATTATTATTCGTTACATGTTTATCTAAATGTTTATATGCTGTAAAGATTTTGTTATTTTTGCTTAATGTTATGAAAGCAACAGAAAGATTTTCTCTGGTTTTTCTTTTCGTATTTTATCGTCGAGAATAGCAATAATAGCAGCAACCGTCTTTTACAATAAATCGACTTAAACATATTTGTGAAATTGGTGTTCTGTGGAAATAACATTACGTTCGACTGTAAACTGAAAAATAATAAAATCATATTTTATAAAGTTTTCCTCTCATGAATAAACGATTTTAGAAGTTGGTAACCGAATCTAGAAAAATTACATTCAGTGACAATTAAATAATAGTAAATAAAACGATAAGAAATCGTATACATATAAAGGAGGACTGTTGATATTAAATGTTTCAGCACGTTTTCACTTGAAAAACTTTCCACAAAATTCTTTTTGTTGAAATCAAATCGTACAAACTACAAACACATTAAATTGGTGTTAAATTTTCCAGGATAATAACATACACGTAAAGAAAAACGATAGGAAATTGTCACGATCTTCAATTGTTTTGTGTTATGTATTTGTTAAATGTGTAGTAGTAACGTTGACAAGTTTAAATATGAGGGTGAATTCATAATTGAACTCGTCTGAAGGACATTAAGGGCTCTTTATTCGACAATTTCATAACAACTAAAGGGTTGAGTATATGGATGTAAACTTAAATATATCTCTATCTCTATCTACAAACTATCTTAATCTTGCTATGATAACCAAAATTATTATTTTTGTATTAAATATCGTTTATTATACCATCAATTCCCATATGTCGGTAGGTATATAAGTATGTATATATGTAAATGTGATAAAGATAGAGTGATTAAAAGAGAGGGTGAAAGACAGAGAGATTCTAATGGTATTCCATAAGTATTCCCCTTGTCACATATGGAAATATTCGTGGCGCTTTCACCCTCAAAAGCGACAAAAGCTACCGACTTCACCCTCTGAAATTTCAAATACCTCACTATAAGGGATGATAGCACAGAAACTTGCCTTAGCTTTTATATTATTTAAATCTTAACGAAATTCCAAAACGTACATACTCCTTCTTCCTATTATTCACTTTCTACCTACAACCATAGAATTCTGATAAATATCTTTAAGTCAATGATGATGTAATTTGTGTATTAGTCAATCATTTTCACATCGTATCTTATCGATATTCACCCTAAAATTTCACGCTATGATGCAGGTAATTAATTCACATCTTACTATTATTCAGGGATGAACACTGTGTTAAGGGAGTTTAATATTACAGAAAAAAAAAACTAGAGGAAGATGGTGGTGATAGAAAATTTGATGTATTCTTCGTTTTTCTCCCATTTTCTAGTTGAAATATGTAAATTTTCCTTTGATAAATTCCAGGTCTTTACTTAAATACGCAATATGCATATAATTCCGTACAGCTTACTGAGTTATCACACTATCGTGTCGATGGTGGTGGTTTAGTAAAAGGCAAAGCGGCTACAATTGTGGATTTTAAATGTAGATTTTTCCAAAAAAAAAATCTCCTCCACTTTTTCAGTAAAGAGCCATTTGACTTTAAATTATTAACATGATGTTCTATTCAATAAAACTGAAGTATAAATCGGTGTCGTTAATAATAATAGGATGACTGTTTTAGTCGTTTCATATTGCAGTAATAACAACCGTGTAACAATAACAACAACGCAAAACATGTAATAAAATGTCAATTTAATATTATAGTCTAAATAACATGTTTCACCAGACGAAAACAGCTTTTTTACCAAAAAAAAAAACACCTATATACCTACATAGTAAGAACAATAAGCTTTATGTTATGTATTGACTATAATAATGATATTGATATTGAAAAGATTGCCTGTAGTGATTTATTAATGTCAGATTCAATACTACATGATTGTAATATCTTTCATTTGGTTGTTGATGATTTGTTATCTACTGTCAGTAATTTTGCATTCATAAACTATAAATGTGACTTTAAACGTCTATATTAGGTGGTGGAAAAGCAAAGTTAAAAAGCGAATAGGCGCGTTAAAGTTTTAGAGTCATCCAATTTAAAACAGAAGAGGATGAGACCTGAGACTGAATACCTTCCATTAGTGTTACAAAATCTGAAAATATTCATGATTTTCTACCGAACTATACTCAATGACATGGAAATTGCAATACCAAGAAGGTGTAGAAATTTTTTACCAGAGTTGTCAGGAACATTCAATCATTAAAAAGTAGCAACTGCGTGATATTTTAAAGAAAAAGAACAAAATATAACCATTGGGTTGATTCCCCTATTGGTTACACACTCTCCTACCCTTCGTGGCATTGTTTCTATCAGATGGCCGATTTCCTCTTTAGGTATTGTGTCCCAAGCAACCGGTAATTCGTGTTGTAGAATTTGCAGTGTCTGCGGAGGGTGCAGCAACTTCCTCAGTCTTCTCCCAAAAGGTCGGGAGATCGGCATGGCCATGGCAAGAGATTGACATTACGCCTTGCAATATAAGGACGGGCATTAGCCTGCTCGAAAAGTGGGTCTTTCAACTGTCCAAGAAATAGAACTATGTGGCGTTCTACCACCTCATTCACATATTGCTGTGTGGTCATATTACTTCGGAAGAATAGCAAACAAGACCTACTCCCGTAAGTTATAGCACCCCACACCATAATCCCCACAGTTTGGTGCACAGGCCTCTCAATAGAAAATGCAACATTGCGACGTTCCGCACGTCTTAGTCTAACCGTCATACGTCCATCATGCATCCCCAAACAGAATTGGTATTCATCACTGTTTATTTGTTCTTCTTTGCCCCCCATCCCCCCGGTTCCTCTTCTGCGACGTTCTTGACCCTCCCTAGTCCATGCCTGATAGCAGCGTATGATAATGGATTGGTTTCGGTTAAGGCGATTTGCAATTTCTCTGAACGAAAACTCATCTTCGCGCAAACCAACAATACGACGTTGACGCACTCTAGGCATGATGACATAATAAAACAGATGATTAAAAGCCAAAACAGCAAGAAAAGAACAAAATCTTGCAAAACATACACTTGGGAAAGTTGTTAAAAGAAACTGAAAGAACTGTCAGATAAGCCATTATCACTTCAGAGATATGAATAAAATTTCAATAAATTGCTATCTTTTAGTAGTTAAGCTTTTATGCCAAGTTTGGTCAAGAAATTCCATGTACTTGAATATAGTGGAGCTATCTAGTCCCAGTTTGTGTTTAAACGATAGTCTGTAGCTAAAATCGAGTCAAGTCGATCGCATTTCAATCGACACACCGTACAAAATTTGCTTCAATTAGAGTTTCGTTGAATAAAGCGCAAATTTCGTATTTTTATTACAAAATTTTCTCACACACCTCACGAAATGCAAGGCAACCATTCAGATTCTACGACAATCGACAATTTAATGGAAAACGGAATGGTCGAAATCGTTTGTAAGAGAACAAAAAACAACAAAATAATAATAATAATAAAAATAACGGAAATAACAGGAAATAGGTCACGATTTCATTTCATCCCCTTAACAAATTTATTTCATTGGAATTCGTATGTATCTAAATTTAATATTTTTCTCAATTCCCTTATATATTACTACGAGAACCTAAAAATTTTCGTACAGAAGAGGAAAAATTGCAGAATTAAAATGTCAAAGGAGCTTCTACCGCTGTTCACTAATCTCTTTGGAAATTAGATTTCACAAACCGTCCATCAATCTTAATTAGTTTTTAATTATTACCACATAGTGATTAATTCATTGGATATAGTCTTAAAAAAATTCGTCATTGTCATTTTAACAATTTATAAAGATAATAGAGAATACATGTTACAGGGAAATTGCGTATACGTTAATTAATATGTTCGTTGAAGTTTATGAGAATTAAATGTTGTAACACAGATTCATTTTTGACGTCATATTAACACCAAAGCTTGAACTTCAACCTCTACTGAAGACAGTTGAAGTTAAGGGTGGTTATGTCTAGAAACAATTAAATAGGATGTTGTTTTGTAGTAACTTTACGTACAGTTGATGTTAACGTGTCTATCGCGGATGCATTCTCAGAAAAACAATATAAAACATATAGGGTAAAGAATGTATAACAAGCAAAGCTTTTGTTTAATATCAAAGAACAATCGATAAGTTTGAATAACAATCTCTTGAAACGTTCAAAATTAACGAAATGTCTTGGAAAATAGGATTTTTCTTTATTGTTTATTTTGCTTCCCCTTCATTTGTATTTAGATTCTAGATTGAATTTCTGCAAAATATCCACGATCCATTATCTGTCCATTTATCAAAGCAAGTAATTGAAAAACCGCTTCAAGAAAAGACACCAATTAGCTTATGGAGTAGTTGAGTTCTTCTCATAATCTCTCTTATCAAATGGTTATGTGACATTTTTTAATTTCAATAATCAGAATTGTGCCATCATTACTAAAATGGCATTAATTATCAAATATTTGCGTATATGTAATAGCGAAACGAAAGGGAGAGACAGAGAGATGGATAATCCTTCCCGCTAGCGGTCAATATTAACATTTCTAGGCGTTATAACCGACAAGCAGAATGACAACCCTTAAGCCCTAAAGTTATGTCTATTGCGGTTCATATTGTACTATCATTATCATCATCATCATCATTATCGTAATACATATGCTTAAATATCAAATAGGTTTGACTTACCTTCTCTAACTCTGCTTAATTCCATTGAACGACATTGTTCTGATGTGCATGATGTTGTTTGAGTGTCACGTCCATTACAAGTTTTCCTTCCTTGACCACTAGCAGGTATACACTGACGTTTTCTTGTTTTTGTACAATCAGCATCACAATCCGACCATTCAGACCAAGCTGACCATCTAGCTGGTTCAGCTACCACAACAGAAACAATAAATAATAATAATAATAATAGTAATAATAACTGTATTAAACAAATAATTTTCCATTCAATTAGCAAGCCATCTAAGGAAAATAATAACACAAAAACCACGAGAAAAAGATAGCAATTTACCATAAGTGTTATCGTAATTGTCGTAGTCATAAGCCGTATCCAATACCAACTCTTCTACAGGCGAAAGCACAGCGGATAGGATTATAGTTGTGTTAATTATTATAATAATTTCTAATTTTTTATATTATTATAAAGAAATTTACCTTGTGGACATGGTATACAGTCTTTTGTACGACGTACTGTAGATCCTTGACATGGTGCACCACCATTACTTGGTGGTGGATTTGTACAAGCACGTGTACTCATTTTGCCTGTTGATAAAGTAGCACCAGGACAATGACAATCTGTCCACGGTGACCAAGACGACCAACCACCATTTACTGCAACAATTTATTTATTATTTGTAAATTAATTGTTTATCGATTTTATAATCAATGATTTAGTTAAAATCAACAGTTTGTTGTTTCGAGTTGTTTGCAAATTTAGAGCTGAAATCCTCTACTTTATCCATATTATGCTACATTGTTTTGTTTTAATTGGTAATGTTTATTAAACCGCAAATTGTTTATATCATCAAAATTCGACTTTATTCATGATTATTCATAAATTTACAACATAAATACGTACAAAATCTATGTTTATGTTGTTATTATTGTTGTGTATCTATGTGGGCGTTAACATTGTTAAATTAGTGGAAATGGGTACTAATTTAACACTTCTAATTCGTAATAGCAAGAGATTTGATAAACAGCTAAACAACAAATCTCCGATTTGAGAATAGTTGGTAACATCTTCCTTCTTCATGAATAATTTCCCTAATTAATCACATATTCAATATAACACACATATTGTAGACATTAACAAATTTTTTATTTACTTGTTTTGAATTTTAATTAAATATTTATTTAATTAGTTGTGTTTGTTGGAATTTTTTTTTGGATTGTCGATCATTAGCGCTTATCTAATTGATTAAGAGTCGGGATGCTATACATCCATGTCAAGGCAGTTAATTAAAAATCTAAATTAACTACCAATTGATCAATTTTTTAATTGTCTTTGAAATATAAAGCCTGCCGTACACAGTGAAGCATGCTGCATGTTCTGCTTTAGGTGTAGTCAAATCTAGAAGGCACTCGTCTGTGTTGTCAGGGAGTTTGTTTCTCCTTTAGTAAATCTGACAGGCGTCACTAATATTTGTTTAAATAACCAAGAGAGTTAAAGAATAAAATGCTCAGCTGGTTGAACCATAAACCATTAATTCGTCATGAATGTCATAATAATGTGGTTGAAGGTTTGAAAAGTTGTTATAAAAACAAAATGTTACCATTAGAACAACATTATTTATACCATGAATTCCATTCACCACCATTAAACAATGCAGATTTCGATGCAAAACCTATGATCCTGTTAGTTGGTCAATATTCAACTGGTAAAACTACATTTATTAAATATCTATTAGAACGTGATTTTCCGGGTATGAGAATAGGACCAGAACCGACAACAGATCGATTTACTGCTGTAATGTATGGTGAAAAAGACGGTATTATACCGGGTAATGCATTAGTTGTGGATTCAAAAAGACAATTTCGTCCATTATCGAATTTCGGTAGTGCATTTTTGAATCGTTTCCAATGTTCACTTGTTAATTCACCTGTATTGGAAGGTATGTCGATTATTGATACACCAGGAATACTTGCAGGTATTTACGCAAATTAAAGGAAATTTGATTTTGGCCTTGATTGCCTGTCGTGTTCTAGGTGAAAAGCAACGTATAGATCGTGGATATGATTTTACTGGTGTTTTAGAATGGTTCGGTGAACGTGTGGATAGAATAATTTTATTATTCGATGCACATAAACTTGATATATCAGATGAATTCCGTCGATCTATTGAAGCACTTAGGAAATATGATGACAAAATACGAATAGTTCTCAACAAAGCTGATATGGTTGATCATCAACAATTGATGAGAGTTTATGGTGCCTTGATGTGGTCTTTAGGGAAAGTCTTACAAATGCCAGAAGTTGTACGCGTTTATATTGGTACATTCTGGGATGAACCATTACGTTACGACATCAATCGACGTTTATTTGAAGATGAAACCCGTGATTTATTTCAAGATTTACAAAATCTACCAAGAAATTCCACATTACGTAAATTGAATGATTTAATTAAACGTGCACGTTCTGTAAAAGTTCACAGTTTAATTATTGCTGAACTTAAACGTATGATGCCAACAATATTCCGTAAAGATTGTCGTAAAAATGATTTAATTAGAAATTTAAATGAGATTTATGATAATTTACGAAAACAACATAATATTTCAATTGGTGATTTTCCCGATATCAATAAAATGCAATCATTATTGATCACGTACGATTTTAGTAAATTTCATTCGTACAAACCAAAATTTTTCGAAATCATTGATCAAATGTTAAATGACGATATATCAGGATTAATGGCAATGGTTACATACGAGATTAATCAGATTTCTAAAGCGGAAATAAAAGGTGGTGTTTTTGATCAAGTTGTTGGTCAAATCTCACCATTCGGTTATCAATGTGGTGAAGGTATTAATGCTGGTATTGGTGAAACGGAATGGATTGTTAACAGTACCCGTCATAATTATGATGAGATTTTCAATAAACTATCACAAGATGGTTCAAAAATTTCTGGATCTGTTGCTAAATCAGAATTTATCAAATCGAAATTACCGAATAGTGTATTGGGGAAAATTTGGACATTAGCCGACATTGATCATGATGGTTATTTGGATAAAGATGAATTTGCATTAGCTATGCATTTGATTCGCATCAAAATCGATGGTAATGATCTACCAATAGATCTACCACAACATTTAATACCACCAACAAAAATAAATAAATAAATAAATAACCACAACTATTGATTTTAAGCTTAACTTTAATCATTAAATAAAGAAACACCCCAAAAAGGAAACGTTAATTGAAACGTATCGCTTTGCAAAGGGAAACCCAAAAAAACAAATAGTCGGTCAAAATTCAAGACTTTCCTCTCTCTTTATCAGACACAATATACACTTATACAAAATCTAGACAGTATAAAACAATTAAAACAAAGAATGAACATTTTGTCCTAATTGCATCTGTATTAGTCCCAACAATTTAATGGTTTCCTTTTGTCCAGATTAGGTTGAATTTTCGTGGTAAAGTAATTATAGTAAAGTATTAGGAAAATTAGCGGTTTCCCTAAAACAAATTTCAAACGTTTTCAGGGAAGAAAGTGATAAAACTGTTGTAAAACTCAGAGTTATTGCGACAATACGTTATCATCTCAATCCTGATGTCTACTACTATCAATAAACAAAATTTCTAGAAGATGTGAAGATTTAATTATCTACTACGTTAGAGATTGAGATCGAGATTCAAGTATTCCAAGAATATCACTAAATTAAACTGACAATGAGTTGAAAACTTATTATTTTAATAAAAGTTTGAAATTCCATCCACGTTATAAACGAACACACGACAACACTATGAAGTACCCCCTATGGTTTTAAGGACCAAAAACCAGCATAATAACATAAAAAAAAACTGTTGGTATTTTATGTTAAGCATATTTAATGAACAGTTGTCGTAAAAACAACTAAAACTTGTGGGGTTGTTTATATTTAATGATCAGATCATATTTAATCTGTTGTTTTATCCTTTTTACATAACGATACTTGTCTGGTATAATGTTTAAAGTAGGTGGAGAATATTCGATAGACTTGTAAACGTTAAAATATATACGAAAACTTTGAGACACTTTTATCGTTAAATCGATAAATAAATCCACTTTTCGATCATTCTTTACCCTATTAAAACGATAGAATTTCAAATGTTAATACCTGGCTTTGTAAAAGAGATATTCTTGATAAAATACTGTCAGCTTTGTTTTTTTTTTTTTGTTTGGATATGAATTTAGAACAGTCTCGACCACCTGCTGCAGAAACAGGTGAAATTCAAAACCGTCATTGTTATTAAAAACGCAAGAATTAATGAAAAATGGAGTAAATAAACATTGTTAAACATACGTAAAGATGTTGGTCATGTCATGAAACGAACTGTTGTGTGTGTTGATTTAGTTTTTCGACACGTTTATGTTATTTTTACAGGGTGAATAATAAAATGTGAAGATTTAAACATAGAGGTATTTTAAGTAAATATTTGTATGTATTTATCGGCTTCAACTTCAATAGATTCTCTTGTATAAATGTGTGTATATACCGATGTTATCCAATGCCTCACTAGTTTTACCAAACAAATAATAAAAGTTGGCAAAAATCTTCCATTATCTCGTCTTGCACGTTAAAAAATTTATTTTTAAATAATAAAAATTGTCCTGTTGAAAGACATTCCACCAGATGCCGGATAATTGAGCTAATTTCCGTTCATTATTATTGTTGGACGACAGAAAACAAAAACAGAAAAAAAAGCACCCGTAGGCTAATCGATGATTAACGTTCGAAAGTCTCTGGAAATTCTCTTAATTGTGTGCACCTTTCCTATGTGATAACACTATGTGTGTGTGTGTGTGTGTGTGTGTGTGTGACAAACTGACATACACCCTTCAATGTTTCTACGCATCTGGAGTTATTTTTAAAAAATAATTAGTTTCGGAAGCTCAGACAGTTTCAATAGCGGAACCGTAAAACTTATTGTAAGCTAACTAAAGCATCACAATTACAAAAATAGAGACGACGTATAGCTGTGGAAACATTGCAATCTTTTTTCAAAAATCAATCAACGATTAACTTTAGAATATTCAAATAAAGCCTGGTTGTCTACAGGATTGAGTCTTTGGAATTCCACAAAATGCCGCAAATCAGTTCTTCAATACAGTTATTTGAATTTAATTAAATTAAAAAAGGGATAACGAGAGACAATGCTTGTTGCTCCTCATCATTACATCATAGTCTTAGAAGAAAAAAAAAACAACGATCTTCTTCATCAATTGTTTGCCAAGTTTAATTAATCAAACTGTTTTTGAAGAAAAGCAAGCATCCTGGAATATCTCTTAGATTTTTCCTTTATTCTCCTATCGATTCTTCCGTGCTCTATTTCTCGTTTCGTCTTGATCTCAGTCTTTTAGACAATTTTCTCATTTTGTGGAATAAATCTGTAATTTGATAAGCCTAATCCGATCTGCCTTAAAGATATGCCTTTGTCATCGTCATTATCATCATCATCATCATCATCTGTATATATAAGTGCACACATAATACAAAAGATAGAAATAAAATTAATTTCGAAGATCCTTGTTGTAATTTAGTCGTTTGAAATTTTCTAATTTATTTGCTACAAATGAGATAATGTCGACGAATAGAATCCCAATAAATATTAAATACAAAAGGGGCGGAAAGTAGTAACAAACTGTTTTGTCTTGTGATTCTATTCTTATGATCAAATTGAAACACAATATTTGAGTGAATAGATTGAATTACAAAAAGCCGTACTTTTCAAATAAAATCAAACAATAAATTCTTGAACAATAGAAGAAAATGTTCATTTAGATATCACCAACAACTATTCCATATATGTACATTCATTTTTTAAATCGGTTTAAAATAAAATAAAAGTTTCTAGAACGATAAACAAGTGACAAATACAGAAATAGCGAAAAAGTGTTGAAATGTACATACGAGTTGGAGAGAGTGATAGAAAAAGTAAAATAGAAATATTTCAAAAGTTTTAATTCTGTGTGTGTTCAGCAACAGCTTTGTTTTTGAAATGTTGAAATTATTATTAAACGCTGAAGGCATTTGACACTCTTTTTAAAGGAAGAAAATACACAAATTATAAATGGTGTCCGTTTGACAAATTGCTTTTCGCCAAAAGACCTGAAAAAGAGAACACAGTGTGATATGGAAAATCCTAGTGTATTTTGACTAGGTGTCATAGTTATCACTTATTAAAAAGTTTCGGCTATCTAGCCAGATTTGCGATGTTGTTGCATTCCCGTGCCTTCGTTGAGCACAAACCTGTCATTTGGCATATCTTTACACTTTTGCGCATTTATTCGTCAGTTTGTTCAATTTCACGATGGGTCCAACTTGTACTGAAGAATATGGGTGCGGCGCTATTTTGCCACAATAAACTACAATATGATGAGAGGTGACGCATCAAAATCGTTCCTCTTAAGTTAATCTTCATAAAATTTATAGTTAAGGCACCACAGCAAGCTTTGGCTCCTGTAATCTGCAATGGATCTTCATTATATCACCACAAAAATCGCCTGCGACTGTAGACTACCAACCCTGGTAGACTGGAGTAGTCTAGTTAACGTGCAACTTGTCTCGCATAAATTTGCACAAGTGTGTATACGATTTCTATACAAAACGCTCACTCAGCATCTCTGTTTCTTCACTTTTTTTTCTTATTTTTCAATAGCAAAATCAAAAAAGCATTTAAGCACATGCAACAGTTTAATCACCGCCAATTTGCATACAATCGTACGACAGCATTAGATAGTGAGTGGCTACCTTTAGTATCCTAAAATTAAGTTAACTAAATCAAATCTGGAGGATCTCGTAACAAGGTTACCCCTAGTCCTGTAAGAAAGACCGTAAATGTCTGGGGAGCTTTATATTTTCTGATAAGATTACAGTATCAAATTTATGCTTAAACAGACCTTCATCAAAAAAAAAGTTGGAATTCACTTGTATGTATGAAAAAATTTGGCAAACTCTACAATATACTAATAATAAGAAAAAAAAAGAAATAAATAAACGAGAAAACAAGACATTTCTCACTAAATTATATCGAATCATTATCAATCATCCCGCTCCATTAAATTCGGACATAAAATTTCTTAAATGAGAATTTCAGCACAACGCTTCTTGTTATTTAAAAAAAAAATAAGTTAAGTTACCATAAACTGTAATTTGAGCTGGAGGCGCCATCCTTTTAGCAGCAATATTTTCAGCAACACAAGTGTAATTGTTTGTATCTTGTGGCCGTGCTTGACCGATTAATAAATGTCCTTCACTGGATACTAAAACAGCTGTATCCGATTGTAGTGGTTGACCACCTTGTAACCAATAGATTCTAGGTGGCGGTACTCCTGCTGGTGGTACACAACGCAACTCCATTTGATGACCTATTTCGACACGCGTCGATGATGGACTCACTTCGAAACTCTTTTTCATATCTGCAAGAAGAAAGGAAGGAAAAAAAATTAGAGAAAAATTGACGTGAATATTGTTATGTCTTCAACGATAATCGAATGAAAGTCGGTGAACATAAAAATGCACTTTAGTTAAGTAAAATGTTTAAAATTGACATTGTATTAGATTGACACAGTTTAGTCTATCATCGGGTGTAAGTTTAATGGGTTAATCGATTAAATTGAAACGTTGATGTAGAGTTTAAGGGAAAGAAATGTAAAAAAAAAATATTGAGATAACAGCCAAGACATGCTAATCAAACAATCATTATAGAAGTTTAATAGGAGATTTCAACAAGAAAAATTGACATTTTTCCAATTCAACTCGATGGAAGAGAAGTCAAACTTCTTTTATTATCCGGATTTTCCTAATTTATTGAGAAAAATTCGAAATTAATTCCGATATCATTTCAGGTTGATTAACTTGTATTTGCCAGTATACATAGACATACAAAAAACTACCCCTTCTATTCAATCTTGGCAACATGCACCCTACTATGTTAGTTTTCCTTACGTTCTAATGCATCTCCTTTAATGATTGTTGCTTATGCTTTTACTAAAAGATACCTATTTGTTTCTACTTTCTTTTCGTCTGTAAACAGAACGAACAGACAAAAAGGATTTTTTGCGCCTATATGAAAACAAACAACCGTGTTTGCTTCCAATTTTTGTTTTGTATGTTCAATTTGTAAATGGAAAGCCGTGTATTTATCATTATGAAAAATTCTACAAAGATAGTGGGTAATTCTAAAATATTGACATGCCATTTTAGTTGTGAATAAAAGAAGAAGGAAAAAGCGTATGTATGTAAGGACAATCAGATCCTGTACGGTATTTATGTCGACAATTGTGTCGTATTTTTCATCAATATGAACAAACGTGTTGAATGTGTCGGCACGCATCTTTTTATAACGATTGTATATTGTTGCGACTTGTTCCACCCCTTAGTTTTCTGATTTTTATTTATAAATGTATACTGACTGTAAAATAAATTGCACAAGTTTTGCTGTAACAGCTTGAAATTCAATACTGTGCACAACAAAATACTTCTCAAACTTTATATAATTCTTCCTTTATTTATTTAAATTCAATTCAATCATTCGAATTTAGTTTGATGCACAATTTTTTTTTATTAATCAAGCAACCCTCTCGTGTATTTTTTTATAATCATCTCATAGGATTCCATTCGATGTAATTTGTGTGTCTGTTTTTGCAAGAGGGACAGTGGTCATTCCAAAAAACAAGCATTCACCTTTATACGTGCAGGATTGCAATTAAAAAACCATCAAGGGATCTTGATTGTAGTAGTTTTACGTGTGCAAAATCTATTTGCATACGTGAAATTATTTAAAATTGCTATAAAATATTGCAAGAGCATACCTGATGCCTTTTATTGCATAATTTAAATAACAATCGAGATATTGTCCAAGGGTGGATTATTATATCAAAATACAAGTGACAATATCTATAGTTACAATCTCAACATTCTTGACAACGGTATAGATATTAAATTACACGTAACAGGAAAAATATGCAAATTTTCTTTCAATCGCTTTTCAATATTTAAAGAACAGTTTTATTGTGTTCAGGGGGTGGTTGATGAATAAACCCAACTTTCAAATGGAATTCATAAAGTTTGAAATAACAACAAAAAATATTTCGGATATCTCCGTTTCCATCTGTTTGGGCTAAAGTATTGCAAAATTTTAGGAAATTTCCCTAGACTAACCCAAGAACGCGTGGTTTGACCAATTTAAAATTTCCTACAGTTACCAAATTCTAAATGATGACAGGGATCAAGATCGAAATAGATGGGGAAATATAATGAAATCAACTTTTACATTATCATCATTCACCATGCAGAATGATAATGGAAAATTCTCACAATTGTTTCGTTGCAATCGTCTGATCGATACATGGGACATTGTTAACAATGTTTTGGTGAATTTATCACTGAAACCACCACCACTATTGAAATATTACCAGTCATGAACTTATTCAGAAGCAACATCTACCTGTATTGTGTTGTTTAGCGATATAACGTTATACTCTCCTACCTCCAGTACAATATAATGTTTTCAAATAAATGCATTCACATTCATATCCTTCTTCCACGTACAATAGTTCAGATATGATCCAATATATTTTAGCATGTCTGGATAATATGTGTGCAGCATTTCCGTGCAGATTACAACAATGTTTTTGTATGGAATTAATCACGTTTTATGGTAGAAGTTGGAATTAATTTTCCATTTCGCTACAAGAAAACCACATTTATTTTCCAACAATAACAAAAAAAAACATATCACCATCCATCCATCCATCGAACAGGAATTAAGTAAAACAAATACGAAAATTTATTATTAATCTTTTTAAATGTTGGAATTTTGATCAAAAATGAACAAACAAAGATATGATAAATACGCAGAGAAACTGGAATTGTGCATATAATTTTCCAGAATGTGGTTTGAAAAACAAACACCATCCATTTCCACAAGGATAATCCCGAATGTATACAGAACATTTCGATCCTTGTAAATTCCTATTTCTGTACCATTCCGCATACATCCCATTCACATGTAAGAAGCTTTAATTTAAATAATTCAGAACAGTTGTTTAAATTTGCATATAACAGCAAATACAGGATTTATATCTTCATATTAATGCAAGACAGTTTTTATTGTAATGTTTTGGACAAAAAATGAATTTTCATCAGTAGAGAGTGGAGAATATAATTGTTGCAACTATAGCAATAGAGCGGCACATGCGTTAGTCTGGTTTAAGCTTGATAAAGTTCATTGACTGGTGTACACGTCCGTTCGGTAGTTATGTTTAATATGAAAATAGTTGAAGTTTTCATTATATTCACCAACAGTTTTATTGGTGTTGGTTGTGGTAAAAAATGCAATTTACTTATTTCCTAATGGTTTCGATGCATAATTCATACGAATTAAAAGAATAGGAGAAAAGAGAGTTAAGAGTCAAAGTTCGGAAAGAATTCGGTTAATGAAATATTAAAATCGTTTTGCATCACATTAAAACGACAACTAGATAGTACTAAACCAGCATGTATAGTAATCTCTAACCATTATTGTTACGAATATTATGAAATTAGTGGATGAAGGATGAAGACAACAGGAGGCCAAAGATGCATTGTATTAATTAAATTTAAAATGAAGCCGTTGAATTCAAGTTGAAATTTTAATAACTCGTGTATAAATGGTGGAAGATAGGCGGCGGCCTAAGTTTTGATGATGGTGGTAACGGCGGCCAAAGATGGTCTAGTGGAGCATATAGCCATGCATCATTCAAAGCAACCATTATAAAACTTAAGCACTGATGAAGCCCGAGGGGATCCAAACGGGCTCTCTCGAATAACCTATAAATTATCTAGAGCGAGAACGTGTATAGTAACGTTGGTGGAGGCAGCAACAGCAACAGCAACAGCAGCA
>JAZBGY010000102.1:0-117570 GCA_037414755.1 Lydus trimaculatus | reverse complement strand
AATTCTTAAATGGACACTTCAAAAATATTGTCTTTGAATAAAATTAAAAACGAAACTATAATAATGTTAAAAACTTACTGACGTTTTCCTCCACCACCACCACCAGCATCTACTACATATTCAGTATTAAATACGAATAAAATTAAATAAATTATTATAAATAAAAACAGATTAACTTGTAGCATATTTTCCAATAAAAAATATTGCTGTATCGATTGGAAGAAACAAACTGAAATGATCGATTGAATACGAAGAGATTTTATAGGTAACGAAATTTTATTCTAATTGAAAATCGTGGTTACACATAATCGATTTTAATCCGGAAAAAGCATTAAGTATGTGGTGATGGTGAAAATTCACTGTTTGTGGTTGCATTATATTTCATGAAAAATTAGAAAAGGTAAACCGTGTGTTGAACTTTTATTTTAGGAACTTCTACAAAAACGTTTATAAGAAGATTAACAAGATAATACTAGATTTAATCAGAAAGTACTTCAATTTAAACACCTTGTTACTCGATAAATACCATTTTATCCAATTGTAAAATAATTTTGCTAAACGAGCTGTGTGTTGAAGTAGACAAAGTCAAAGTTTTTCCCTGCAGGACAGAAAGCTTATTAAAATGAAAGTTGCCAAATCAATTCGATCATTTGATTGACCAAACTGGTGTCAAGAATAAAACGTTATACAATTTTTTAAGTAAAACTAACAATAAGCATGATGTGCTCCTTTTTTAGTAGGTCCACTGATCTTCAGAACTATGGATAGGTAATTTGCCATTTGTCAAGTGATTATGACCCCCAATTTAGACAATTATTGTCAGTTTCACAGTCCCAAAATCAAATTAATTAAACTACAAATAATAGAGGTATCCGTTTACGTAAATCGCCCGGTATAATATAATGAATGACACTGTACAAAAAATTGCAGCAGGTAGACGAACAGATTTAAAGAATCATACTCTGCTATTGTGGACATACATTGCTATTAAACAATCAAATATGGTAGGTGAAAGATCAATTTGTGATTGGGTTAGATCAGGCCCATGCAAATAGAGGGTGTGCTGTACCCAGGCCTACCAGTTATGGGGTCTTAAAATGACACACGAACTGAATTGTGAGGTTCTAATTTATCGATTGTTATTGTTTCTAATACGTATGTAATCGCATCTGCGTTTTGCACGTCCCTAGATCATAATGAATTTGCACTATTCATGAAGAAACACTGCTTTCATGTATATTGTACGAAAAATAAATATTTTCTGTTGAAAAATCATTAGAAATTTATATCTTTATTTTTATTATTTATAGGAATTCTTCCGCATTATCTCATTGATCTTAAAATACGAGTTTATCGAACACTTTTAATCTTTACAACAATTTAAAACCGACACCTAGAACCCAACATAATAACCTCATACAATATGGTAATAGGCGGTAGGGTATTATTTAAAATTTTTCGTCTTGATAAAAGCTTTAAAAGTAGGTACTTAACATGTTTTTCTATAATGGCTTTTGAATAATCTGAAAAGTGATTTTTCGTTGATAAATTAGGTTCGTTGATCCACCTCCATCAAAATTCAACAAACAACAAATAATAACAATATCCCATACATCATTCATTTATTTTTTTCCGTGATTTATTGTTAAAACAATAAAAGAAATTGTAATAATTTATTAAAGATTTATTACATTTCGGTACCTCAAATAAACATTCCTCATTATATGAACAAATTAAGTTCCTTCACATAATAATTGACATGATTTAAAGATTACGTTGTTATAACATAATTAGCATTGTAGGTTTGTATATAAATCATTTGTGTTAAAAAAATAATTGCCTGTCGTTAGTTATGGTGGTTTTTGAAGTCTACAATTAATAGCTGATGAACTATTAGAAAAATTGATTAATTAGTAACGCAATTATCCAAAAATCAATCAAATCACACACCTTATTAATCAAAATATTGCAACGAATATAAAATTAATAATAAATAATTAATTAGACACGATGGTGCGTTGTTTAAATAAAATTTAATTATTTACTTTTTCATTTTTGTTGGTTCTTTTGATGAGTATTATTAAATAGAAAAAATCTATAAATTCTTAGAAAAACTAATGGATTCCCATGTCTATACCTACATGGTTGTTAAGTGCTCCTGGTCAGTGCACCATAAACTTGACCAAGGGCTAGATGGTAGGGCAGTGTCAGGAAGATTGTAGGCTTATAAAACCCACCCGCGGCGCCAGATTATTACATTCTTTCGTCAGTATTCAAGTGTGTTTTAAGTAAATTTTCCGTCTTCGACAAAAATATCTAAAAAAAATGTTTAAAATCAATCCAATATTGGTGAGTTATCAATAATTTAAAACAGCCATCAATCTAGGTGTATACTTTTATTTTTACAGTGTTTCATTAGTGTCTTTGCAATTTTATCATCAACACCATCATGTTCGGGATTTTTTCTAAATTGGGGTAATCAAGATCAGTAAGTAAACAATTAAGAAACTATTGATGGTCTTCAATCAAAATTCGTTTTTTGTTTAATATAGGAATCAGCCTCAATATTATTATCATCAACGATTATTGCAAAGTCCGGCAACATATAGTTTTATAGGAAATGAACAACCATTAGCACCACCACTACCACCATCACCAACGACACAATCATTACCGGTACCACTTCCGTCTGTTCCCATACAAGTTCCGCTTCAAGCGCAATTAACACCAAGTGAAACAGTACAACATGTACAATTAGTGCCTTGTCTTTGCCCTGTTTCACAAGAATTCGATTATGAAAAATTTCAACAAGACAGTGTATTCAACAAACAAAACAATCAACATAAAAAATCATAATTATTTTGAAATTGATAATTAAATCTCGAGATTATAAGACTGCTGTATTTTATTAAATTATTTGAAATATTTCTTTTTAATAAATAATTGCATTTTTTAAAATTAAACTTATTTATTTATCATAAATTTGTATTTTTATTGAATTTTCGGTTAATTAGGTTGTCTTGTAGCGGATAAACCAGTTGAAATTTGAATTAAAATAAACAGGAATTTAACTGGAGTTTAGACGATACGCTGTATAAAACTGAAAAAAATTATTCTTAAAAGTTCAGTATAGTGAAATTAAAGCAATGAGGTCGTTATTTTTGTTGTTGTCTTGGATATGTTGTGTTTTAGCTCAAATTCAAGGGTATGCTTTTTTATCAATTGATTGATTCTCTTCACATCCTATTAAGCTTTTTTCATTTCAATATTTCTGAAAAAGGTACTCAATCATGATTAGAGATTTTATTCAATCAATAACTCGTCAGCTCAACACTATGATCTTTGATGGACTTGTAAAAGATAAGTTCTTGATTGAAAGCTGCTATTAAAATAAAACAATCAACGCATTAGTATCGGATAAGCTTAAAGAATGGTTCTATTTGTGTCAAAATATATAGTGTTAGATCTGTTTTTTTTTGTAGCATTAGAATAATCTAGAAATTTATCAAGATATTATCATATCACTATCTAGAAATTAGATAGAAATATAAAGATAAATACATTTAATACGATTCATATAAACTAATTTACATAAATTTACGCGTGACCGCCCTCATGTTCTCTAGCGGCACCTATTTCTTTTCGTTTTTTTTTCCCTTTATTTTAGGGCTTTACATAATTTATCAACATAATTTAATTTATTTCTAGTGAAATCTACTTTAAGACCCATCAACCAGTACTATCACAATACTATCTTCTACCATATTATCAACAATACTATTATGCTCATCCGATCACGATTGATAATAATCCACAGAAATCTATTGGTGCATCGATACAATTTTCACCAAATTTACGTAAATTGGCACATCATCCTCTACATTCGATTAAAAAATTGAACAAATTTAAGAAGAAAGGTGTTAAATATTTCAAGAAACATTTGAAGCAGGCATGCAAACCGATTAAATTTAAAATAATTAAAAAGCATGATGATTTTGAATTTGATTCAAATTTACGCAAAAATAACAGAATACCATATGGATATGGAAACGAATATTTTCCTCAAAAGGACAGTATGGATAACAATAACAGTAAGTATAGGTAGTTGCAGTATTTCTACAATGTTGTAGATTTCCAGATTAACATTGAATGTTTAGACAACTCTTAAATCATCAGTTTGATAAAGCGTTTCGTCTATGTTAATTTACGTTGCCGCTATGTATTTTCTTTGTAAATACCTTTCCAGTACAGTATTTCAAACTTTCTACTGCCTTGTTCTAGGTCTGAATTAAACAATAACAGTTCGATCAGTGCTGCATTGTAAGCCAAAAGGATTAAACACTTTAGTAAAGGCACCACTATTGCTATCTAGGTTTTAACCCCATTTCTGAGTCATATTAATATAGAATCTCTATTTTTAGCTAGTTCTATGAGAGCTGCTTGTATAGTTTGTCCAAACTAACAGTATTTTGACTTTCAAATTGTAATTTCTGACCCATCTTCTGTACAGTGAAATATAGGATAATATAGTTCTAAGTGCCTTTACATGATTGTTCAGGTTTGTAAATATTAACAGGCTAATGAACCACCAGTCCAAAGAAAGTAGAGAATGTATTTAATTCATCGGAACACACGAAATTGTGTTAACGTACCTATTGTTCTACTAATGTTGTCTTTTTACTTATTATAAAAATAATAATTGTTATCAGTAAAATAGAATTTCTTTCAGGTGTAAATAACAATAGACTCTACATTCCTTTACAAGCAAATATTAATACAACGATGAGCAAACCAACAATTACAAAACATATTCCACAGTTTCAACCGATCGAAACAAATTATTATTCAACTGTAGATACCTTTAAAATGGGAAATGGGAATCCTAAAAGAAATCCAGGTTTGAAGAATTTTATTTGATGTTGAAACTGCTGTATATGTGAAAAGATATTCTTTTTATTAACAGATAACGGAAAAACTTCCCCTAATAAAACACGAAACTGATGACAAATATGGTATAAACTGTGCATCTACCGAATTTGCTGACAAGAAAAATAGTTTCCATTCCTAAGAGTTTTTTTGATTGTTTTAGTCTTTACGGTTATAGAAAAATCATAGCTTTACCTACAAACAATAAATAAAATATTTGTAGTAGTTGTGGAATTTTATTAAAATATTTAAATTTAATTTTTGCAGTATTTCAAATATTGCAAAGAACAGTGGCATAATCCGCCGGACTTCGTTAGTTTCGCAGAATACAGTCCTGGGCGCACAAGTGATCCAAAGTCTAGGAGCGATTGATCCGCTTTTTTTACATATTTGGAAATTTATAATGAAATTAGCATGCCAGTGTAAGTAATATGCAATTTTTTAGAGCCTGCATTGCCAATTAGCACAGGAGTTAGTAAAGTTGTCAGTCGTTACTGATTCCGAAGTGTAATAATCAGTCTGAAAGGATGGATAATGGGCTGAGAATTATTACAAGAACATGGTAGTTCTTAAGGCGGAATCAGACGATTGGTGTATACTTGGTCAACATTTGTTGCCATGTCGTGTGAGTGGTTTACTTTTATAATTATTTGTCACTGGTGGAGACTGGCACGTTTCCCATCGTTTGTCGGTAAAAATGACACAAGTCAAAGGGGCCACAATACCGGTGTATACTTGTAGTGTGTTCCGACGTGTTGTACATTGCTTTGCTAAATACTGTCCATTCTAAATCGATAACATCCGTGATAAGTTGACACAACAATCGCCAACATCGCCAAGTCTCAGTATTAAATATTAATTGTACAAATAATTGTCTTCGATTTTAATGGTACTCTGTAGCACTCTATTTGTGTACAGACAATAAGGAGCTGCGGGAAATAATAGATTATTAAAGAAGTGATCTCTAAACAAAAGGAAGTATTCACGTAGGAGTTTGTTAAGGGAGTTGAATTCGATCATACGAAGAGAGAAATGAATTTCTATCTGCACCTTTGTAAAATTGTACATTTTGGACAATTTCTTAAGTACTAACGAACCAGTACTTATCATAAATCTGTCAGTTAAACCATATATTCATGAATTTTTCCTATCGACAAATAAAGATCGACTTTCTCAAATAGTCAATATGACGATAAATTGGTGTGTATCTGAAGCGTTTAATTAAAACAAATTTCGAAAACCGTTTACATGACTGTGATATATTAAACATTTCTACATGAAATGTACAGCTTAATTGCAAAGTTAATTAGATTTTTGAACGAAATTATAATAAATTAATTGCAATGATTCCAGTAACATTTTATACCATTCTCTGCTATGTAAAGACTAATCCAACAGAGAGGCAAACTAGAAATATAAAACAAGGGCCGTTACGGATGAGGAACCTAAAACAATGCTACTGCCGGAGTGTGTTGAATTGGTGTATTAAAGTAAATAAATAGATCAACAGTTCCTAAAATGATTGTAGCGACAGAACAGACTCCAACCTATTTTTAGAGAAGCACTTTAACCAAATGATCATTAAATTTACTGCTGTATAAATTTAATTTGACGATAATAATGTTTGATAAAGTGTGTCTAAAGTCGCGTTTACACACGGACACATTGAGCCGGCAAGGATCAAATTTCTCACGTAGGTGGCAGCGCATATCAGCAGTTTTGTGTGGTGCCCACGTGCCTGAGCACAAAGGCTTGCAATTTGTTCCATACGAAAACTGCAAATGAATAAACATCAAAGCAATGTTGCAAGCAATGTTGCAAGCAATGTGTGTCCCATGTAAACGTATGGTTAGTTAGTTAGTTGCATGGCGAATAATAGTAAAAAGCTTATAATTCTGGGATGTGAATTGCTGCTTGAGATAGAGATCCTCGTGTAAGTCCATCCAATATTGTAGTTACGGTTGACAACTTAAGTGGCACTACTTTTCTGTTATCAATTTGATGTTTATCGGCTTAAACCACGAACAAGAAAGCGACCGGAAAGCAGTTGTGTTCAAATATATTCTCTAATTATTGACTAAAATACTGCTCTTTTTAAACTATAATTATTATATAATCTAGATTATTTATTTATAATCTGTAGATTTCATAAACATTCACTTTATGTAGATTTGATCAGTTAGAAAGGAGTTTTTAATTTTAACAATGTGCAAGTGATTACATAAACAAATATTGTGCTAATCTACTGGTTATGAGGGGAAAAAGGAAGGAAGATTATTAATATTTTTTTTCGTTCAGAAATTTGATCTTTAATATGTCTACTTTCAAAGTGGAAGTTTGAGAAATTATAAAGCGGAACATCTTTTACATAATCTTTTGTTGAACAATCAACCAGCATAGAATTCTGATGTACAAAAAAAAAGCGAAAATAAAATTATTATTATTATCATTAGTATATATTGGGGATAATTATTTATTTTTAAATAAAAATTTGATTTAATTTGAGGAAATTTCACTTTTGATCCAAAAAATTATATTAAAGAAGATGTATTATCAATTAGAATTATAAAAATTAATCAAATACGGAAAATTGCATTAATTAGTTCAAATTACGATGAAAGAGAGAGTAAATTTCACTTGAAATGACCAATATACTTTCCGCTTCCACTATTCCAATATAATTTATATATCTATATATGTATCGTGCCCCAAACCTTCCACTATAAATACTCTATAAACTATTTAACAAAATCATATTTCTACAATCTATCGTCCTGTTTACAGGAAAAAAAAACATTCATCAACATGAATATCATACAATGGGTATATTTAGTTTTTTAATAAATTTTTTGTTTGTACCTAAAATAAAGTATAATTACAGTTCTTCATGTGCTTAGTGGCCTTGTGTTCTTACATCCGTGTTAAAGCCGGTGGCCATGGAGGGTGAGCTTTTAAATAAAATTATTCCTTGTTTTTTTCCTTAATTCAGAATTTTTTTTGGGAACATCCAGACATGATCACGTAAAGTTTATCATTCATTATCCTGTGAAAACAATCAAACATACGCATACGATCTACAAAACGATTCATCATGGCGGTGGCGGTGGCGGTGGTGGACACAGTCTAGGACATAGTCATGGAGGTGTTCCATTCAGTCACGGATGGCATTAGAATCGATCATTATCAATAAATTTGAGCATTATTAGAATTTGTTATAGTTTTGTTTGTAAATATTTCATGATTTGTTAAACTTTTTCGTTCATTACTGTTGTAAATATTCATTTTTGTCAATAAATAAAGTACCGAATAATATTGAGGAAGAAATGTAGAAATCTCGATCGTATCGGTTTCACCTTTTATCCGGTCATTATCTAATAAGAAATGCAATTAATGTGAGTTATAGACCTGTCGTTATTACTTGCATTTCCGTAAACAAGAAGACATTATTAGAAATTTAGAAAACAATCAAACTTTTTTAGTTTTGTATAATATTTCTCTCGAAAAGATCACACCATGGCAGTCTTTCAAATGTCTCTGTTATCCAAGGTTCTACCTCTACTTTATGTTAGTTTTACCTGATCAGCCTAACATGTCAGTGACCGTTCATATTTTTTTTTTTCCACCGACTAGACTTCCTGTTATCATAAACCTTTCTAAATTATTAGATAGACACATCGTCAACAGTATTTATTTCTTTTTTTGTTTTTCTAAATATTATTTGAGTAAAACCAGCTGGTTGTTCGTTAATGCACACGTTTTTGGTCGATTTGTCATTTGTTCTAGTTTACTTTTCAATGTTTTTCTAAAGTCTTTTATTTGACCATCAATTTTTTACTTCTTTCATTATAGACCTTCTAATAGATTATGGTAAGAACTAACTCTATATTACAGACATCTCTATTTTACTCACAAATTGTATCGATAATTATATAGTTCACATTTGTTCAGAGTATGTAATCATTTCCATTGAGATTGTAATTTACCACAAAAACTTGTCATTATTTTTTTCAAATGGATTGTATTCGGCTACAAAACTACAAATCTATCTGTAAACCCTTCAAATTTTTGTATAAATCCGATAAATAAGGTGTATCACATAGATTACGGTGTTCTACATATTTGAAGAATAAGGTCCAAATAATATAGCTAATAGTCTCAGCTTTTAACGCTGAGTAATCTTTCGGCCGCAATACTGTTCGTGATTTCCTCTATTTACGAGTAAACCTTACGAGGTGGAAACTGCGGATTTTGATGATTTTTGGTATATATATACCTAGATAGACAAACTCATTCTAGGAGACACGTATTTTGCCGTTCGTGCCTGTTTGCAACTTTAAGGGAAAAAATGGGGGTTGAAGTTCACCTTGCAAAATCAATTTTTCGCAAATATCTCGAAAACGGTTTGATATTTTTTGACGATTCCACCACTAAATAATAGCAACACCCAAGGGCTATTATGTTGCCTAAACCAATTTTCAATGGTTTCTTTCAGGGTGAAGCTATAAGCAAATATCTGTAATTTTTTTGGGTTTTTTACATTTTTCTACCCTATGGCTAAGTTTACGAATCTGGAATTTTGTGTAAGAACAGCAAATTGAATAATAAAAGTTACCTATTTTTGGAATTTCTCATATATTTGATAATCAGGGGTAGAATGCGTATTTAGCGATGAAAGTTTGGGGTGAATTCCACTTAATTGTGAAGGTGTGAAATTTTGATTGTTTATTATAAACAATACTCTACGTACTTTCAAATGATGTATCATTCACTACCCTTACTGAAAAATGTACAACCCTTAAATAAAGGGGTGTAATCTCATACATACAAAAAAAATTATTATTGAATCCTACTGAGAAGATACATATTTCTGAATAACATAAAAATCCACTACACTTTCCACATAACACAGACAATATTCTGTGTTGTTGGTAGTTTTGGTAGCAATATAAAAGAGAAGAAAACCTGAAAGTATTTTATATTAGTGGTGAAATCTGTACAGCTGATTATTCCATGTTTAATAGGTATCCAGGCTTTGGGTTTGAGGGCCCCATTTTCAGAGTTTTGTTAAAACAAAACAATTTTAGATGAAATCTCATTAAAAACAAAACAAAACATTGATGAGCAATTAAATTTAATTCACAAGAGACACTCAAGTGAATAGTTTGGGGACCGCCCTGTTAGTTGGAATTACTGATAAATGGCCTTTTGCTGCTAGGATAATACACTACTGAAATTCTTCAAAATTATATAGATCAACATCCAAATTAATCCGTGTTGGCTCTTTTTCCTCACTATTAACAAATTATATTAAAGTGTTGTGTTAATGTTTGGATTACACAGTGTTTGTTTGAAATTCGAAAAAGGCGCCTTGACAGAGTCATCTATGTCACTCCATATGCAACTACTCGACAAGGATAAGGATAGCAGTTGTATATGTGTAAGAAAAAGAAACTAAATAACCTTGTGTATTGTTTTGAATTTTGACATTCCAAATTCCTATACTTAACCTCACTTTAAGCAGTGTTATCATAGATTAGAAAACAATGATTAGTTAAATAAAACAATCAGAAAAAAGCATTAAAAAATGGGTGGATTACTCCAAGATAGTCAATTTTATATCGGTATAGGTATTCTAGCATCATCCGTATACTTTTGGAAGAAAGCATATGAAACTTTTCGAACAACAAATCGTAATTTGAAAAAATTACAATTATTTCAAGAAAGACACAATTGTGTTGTGATGTATTCAAGGAAATATTTACGTGGATGGCCACCGAATGTGGAAGGCATTCCAATCAATGCCAATAATATAAAATTATTATTAGAACCATTTTTATATTTTATCAATACAGCACAAGAAACATTAGATATAGCAATAATGGTTGTAAAAATACCGGCAATCTTAGATGCTTTAATAACAGCTAAACAACGTGGTGTTAATGTACGGATCATTTTAAATTATGAATCAATTGGACAGAGTATTCGACAATTTATTAAAATCCAAACATTAGGTTTGAATTTGAATAGGTAAACCCATTAAAATCAACAATTTATAATGAATTTCATGATTATTTCAGGTATTAAGATTCATTATTATATCTCCAAGACTGAATTATTAGATAGTATAATGCATTGTAAATATATGATAAAAGATTATCGAAGAGATAATGGTTTTGTTTGTATGGGTTCACCGAATCTACCTAGTATTTCAACATTTGTTAACAATTATGAAGATGTAATTTTTAGTTCTAATCATAATGTTGTTAGTCAATTTCATATTAATTTTGAACAATGTTGGAAAATGATTGAAGCAGATAATCAAAAAGTTTTCAATAAAACTATTTTAAGAGATGCAAATCTCTTATAGAATTTATTAGAAAATTTTTTCATACTAAAACAATGGTTTTAATGACAGTTTATCCCACAATGTACACCTGTTTCCTGATTGTTATTCAATTTTAAAAGCTCAACTGGTCTTGTACACTTAGAGCAGAAATCTATTGATTCCAGTAGGTAGTTATGTTCCTACAGATACCTGCCTCCATCTGATACAGTTATTAGACGTATGTGAACGCTTGATCCGAACGTACCTGCCTAACTGAAATCGACAGATTTCTGCCACTTTGTTAGATCGTCTAATATCATCTTTAGATTAGATTACACGGGTCGTTTAGCCTCTTTAGCCTCTATTGTTCTTAACCCTCCATCTATTAATATCCCAGATATCTTTTTAACAAAGCTAATAGGGCCCTTCACGCGTAACGTACCTACTGCACGCAGTACATCAGTCGAAACTGCTACAAAAACGACAAATTGCCTGCTTTGCAGTACACAGTGGTCGAATCGTTCGCAGTACGGAGTTTCCATAAAATATCGTACCAACGGTCATGTTTGAGTGCAAGGCAGGGTGGGTATAAGAAGTGTCTTCCGCCTATTCTATTGTACAAGTACAAGTGATGGATATTAAAACAAGACATTCTGGGGAGAGTACGCAAATAGAATAAGGAGAAATTTCAGTTGCAATATTTTATTCAACAAATTTGAAAAGTTGTTCCCAGAAGGGAGACATTTATAAGAACATCCTGCTGCCAAATATCTTTCTTCAGCAGATATCGCATTTCTCATTATTTGTTTCTGTCGCAAAGGGCTATATGATTTCATGCCAAGTCGACTATCTAGCACAGGCTCTATTTTAATTTTATAATTCATTCATCGGGTATTCTCGGCCAAGGTCGGTCTTGAGTACAGAAATTTGGGGAATTTTAGTTACTTTTGTTGGCATCGTGGTTTCTTGGCGCGCATTTATCTTCTATCTAGGTAGGGTTATTTGTTTACAGTAGTGATATTAGTGGTTACAAGTTTTAATAATCAAATAATAATAAATGTAAGTAGTAATAATATAATAATAATAATAATAATAACAACATGCCCAATTATTGTTTATCAATATGTTAATTTTTTTGTAGCAACTATGAAATTGGTGCCATATTCCACAAACGACAAACATCCGTTGGTTCCGCTTGTAAGAGAGAATGGGGTGGTAGAAAACAAAAGAACCGATCGCGCCACATTTGGCATTAGGCATCAGCAAAAAGAACTGTTTAGACTTCGAAAACAAATTGCAGAACAAGAACTGCAAATGCTTATTGAGCAACAATCCTTTGCTCGAAAAAAAGCAGAATTAGAACTCCAAAAGGCTACATATGAAGCCGAATTGGCAAAGTTGCAGCTGCAGCAGTTGGAAAAAAGGGTATTCACGTTTATTTTAAATATTCGCATAATTATTGATTACTTTTCTATCTTTTTGATTTAATCAGCTTAAATTTGATGGATATGGTTGTGGCTCAATTTGATTCTCGTTAGTCGCATATCAATCAATGTCTTATGTTTGTTAATATGGTTTTTTAATAAAATATCAACCTGAAAATTGGTGTTTAATTTTTCCATGTATTTTTACACAATATAAGTATTTAATCTCATTTTTCTTCTTCCATCAATGGGAGCTCTTAATAGTACCTTTTTGGGCATCCTTTCTCTGTATCCTCTCAACATGTCCTAACCACCGTATTCTTGGGTTTTAATAAAGGCGGTGATTTTTGGTTCATTATGTAATATTTCTATTATACTGTTTGTCCGATTTCTCAAACTATTTCTTGCATATACAACTCTTATTGTCCCATCTTTGGAGCTTTTCTTCACTCATTTTCCGCAGACACAAGTTACTGTAGGCAAATAAATATTTTAATTTGATCATTATTTTTTAAACTGACAAATGTTTGGTTTTGGTTTGCTATTCTGGTTTTCAATTCTGCTCCCAAGTACACAAATCTGCTAACTTTGCCAAATTTAAAATAACGATTAAATATAGCAGATATCCTACTGGGCAAGGGGAACATAACATAGAAGCGGTCGATAGTCTGTTAATTGTTTTAAAACAGTCTGTCGAGTTAATTCTTTAGTTACGAACTGGTATCGTTTAGTTTAGTAGATCACCACTGGTCTATGCGAATTCAATCCGATGCAGCGATAGATCAAGTAAATCCGCCAATTGCTTCCACAACTGGCGCTTAGTACTTGTCTACTTATGCTATTCATTCGATTGCTATGGAGCCGCCAACGATTCTAAGCAGCACCTCAACTTTTAAAGGCCCTACAGAGAGTTTTGCAGTATTAATCTAAAAGATATAATTTTTGCCAACTACAAAGTGTGGAAATCTCTATAAGGCCTTCAAAAGATTGTCTGTCTTGTTCCTCATTCAGCCAAAGGACAGCTTGTGATAATATGCTCCTTAATATTTCAATGAATCTCGGCGAGCGGTTATGCCCCGTTTCAAATAATTCATATAATTGGTGTAGTTCCACAGTATTTCATTTTTTTATTTTAGCAAGGGTCATTTTAATTAATCTCACTACTTTGCAGCAACTACACATTTTTGGGCCTATTTATAATCTATGAACAAAGCATCCAGTATTATTTTGTATTCGTCGTAACAAATGGATGTCTTTTAGGGGAAGATTTGATCTCTTACTGATCTGTTATTTCCAAATCTTGCTTGGTATTTCCCCGAGGTTTTCTCAGAATAGATCCTAAATAGATCTTAATGCCTCCATTAATAACTTATAGGAAGCTTGTAATGTCTACTACAGACTATCGGTATTTTATTCCACATTCATCAAATAGTGTTGTCCGAATGACGAGCGACGATAAAAAATTGATGGGTGGAGGATAGCTAAAACACGGTAGCGATGCTATACACATATTAATTTTTTATAGTCGTCCATCGTTCGGCCAACGCTGTTCGATGAAGATGTAGTAAAAACGACGATGGTTTGTAACAACAGGCTTAACTATAATTCTCACACAACAGTTTATCCGCCTTTCTGTTGAATCAGAAACAATACTGCTTTTCATCAGATCCTAGACGTTTCTTCTGCTTCCCATATCTTTAGAATGAGGTCATATAGCTTCTTCTCTAATTGCTCACCTCCTGCTTTTAGCAGCATATCGGTCAGAATTTCACATTCTCCTGATTTTTTGTTATTTTCCAAACAATTATCGAAATATTGGAATCATTAGATCATAATAAGAGAGTTAGGAAATTTCAAAAATTAATCGTCTTTAGAAAGACGAAATGGTTAGTAAATTAGGGGTATTTGCAATGAAGTTGTAGCAACTTCGTATCCAGGTTGGAAATATCTACTTCCACATGTTATAATTCGATTGAACATTACACACTTAATCTTGGATGTCATATAAAGTTATGAGCAGGAGTTTACTGGAAAGATCCGAATAAACTGATGAATAAATAACTGATTCATCGTTTGAAAGGATATGATTCTAAGTTTGAATATAAAATTCCAGTTTAAGAAGCTTTAAATTAGGAAATAATGGATTATGTATTTGTTTTCCCTTTGTTATAGTATTAAACTCTCGATTTGAATTGTAGAATCTTGAAATTTTATTTGGGATTAAGTTTTGTGTTAATTTTCTGGTGTACTTACTTAGTACTTGTTTAAAAGATTTGCTCGCAATCTTACTCTGGAAAGTTTTAAGCTGTTTTTAACATTGTACTTAAATTGGTGAATAATTTTCTTGTATAATTTGGACGAATATATTATTATCATTATAATTTTTTACATTTATTTTGTAATTTTTATTTTTACATATAAGCGCTGTCTATTAACAATTTTTTTACATTATTTTTGTTTTTTTTTTGTCAATTGCAACCAATAGAAAACTATACATTTAAAAATTACTTTTATTATTCACTATTCAATAGAAAACATTAATTTTCAAATATATTAATAATCATAAGTTAATTAATAGTTTCAGGAATTTATTTAATGTTTTCTATAAATAAGATTCTTTAATATAAGTATACACATTACATATTTTAATGATGTTGTGGTTACAATCTAATTCAGTCGAAAACAACAATTTATTATTAATAATAATGAAAGAATCACATTTACATAAATTAATATTGTTGTTATTGTTGTTGTAAGATGACGTGAATATCTAATACTGGTAGCTGATGATTTTACATTATCCTCCTCTGGTATATTGTAACCACTGGCATATGTCATGTTCACATGAAAATTTCCTTCAGCTAAACCATTAGATGAACGTACGATGAAAGTATATTCACCAATATCGGATGTTGTTACTTTTGTTAAAAATAACACAGCTTGATGACAATTCGGTTCGGTGGAATTCTGAAAATATATAACAAAGTAGAGAGTGTATCGTATGAAAAACCAAAAAAAAAAAAAGAAATTGTTAGACATGTCTACAGGCATTGTATAAATTACATTTTTTTTTCGTACAACTTTCATATGTTTTTAATTGAAATATCATATATTTGAATAAGCAAACGAAGAAAAAAGAGACAATATAAGATAGAGTAATCTAAAAAAATAATCAAACCATTCTGATACACAAATGAGATTTTTTTTTCTTTAGTTTTTTTTGCTTAAACGAAAAACAAAGAACAACTTTTTTATTTAATTTTATGGAACATTTGATATAAACTTATGGAACAAGTAATGTAATGTTTTACGAAATAATGAATAAGAAGGCTATAATTATTCCACTACGTTCAATTTTTTCTTTTCGTGCAAAAGCCAAATAAGCAATGTATCTTAATAATGTAACAGTTTAAGTGACTACAAAATATTGTTGGTCTACTTTTATGAGTAAGCTTTACAAGGTGATAACTCCTGATTTTGATGATCACTTTGACTTTGCTTCTAATACATTACCATGTTATCCTTAAACGGATACAGTTTGTGTGTTATAAAACAGAGATTTTCCAACTAGTCGGACAATTTTAGCTTTGCCTTCTTACACGAGAATGTTTGTAATTTAAAATCATGTTTAATCAAATGAGGTTCACAACCAAAACGAGAACCGAAACAGAAAACACTTATTCGGATCAGCTCCTGTCTGCGTTCCAGGAAAAATGATGGTTTACTTCGACTTTCGGTTCGGTTCCACTTCAAAGTTATGTATAGAATGAACTGGAAACGATGATTTCGGTGAAAATAATAAAAACTAGACATCGACTCAATAAAGTTCTGGACTCATACACTCTTAACTTAATATTTGCATATCTGACTCGCGGAAAACAATGCAAATAACTAAACGTATAATAATTGTAATAAATAAGTTTAAGTTTACATATATATAGGTCAAGTTTATAACCACAGATACATCAGCCTATAATAACCATCTAGTCTTGAAAAAGTCCAGTGCCTGATTTGGGAGGAAGCAATTGCGGACCTTTGCCGCAGAAAACGGTGCCATATTTTAGTCTTCGTCACAGTAGATTTTTACCTTTCTAAAAAGTAAATCATTTACTATGGCAAACTAAAGCAACAATATTTAGAAACTGATCACACGAACAATAAATAACATGTCTTTTACTATGAAATCATGTGCCATCTTGTAAGGTTTACTCATCTGCAAATTTTGAGCTCGACTATTATCTAAATCTAAATTATCAATTTTTAAACTTTTTTTTTATCGGTGCTCCTTTGTCGGTACAGCAAGTACCGAAAACGTACTGGACTAATGAATTTTGCAAACAATAATAATGGGAAATTATCAGGAATCATTATAATGTATTAGTTTCATGCTGGTTATATCGTAGATTGTTACACAAAATTAGAAAATATCATCTTGGGATTGGAGAAGAATATTTAATTATAATAATGTGCAACACATATTTAATACTTACGGTAATTCCATAAGCTATCACGGTATTATCAGCATCACCAGGAATGTAGACTTTATTTTTGGCTATCCAAAATACTTTTGTATATGGTGGATTGGCACAAAACTCCATTGTAAGTGTTAATGGTTGTCCATAAACAGCAGTTATGGTTTTATTAATTGGTGCTACAGTTGGTCTTCCTATTAAAATAATAGAAATTCGGATTTTAGATTCAATGTAAAATATATATTTTGTTTAGTTCAAAAATAAGGTAACAAACAATCTCTGTCTGTTTAACGACGAAATTGTTGATAATTTCGTAAAGATAATAATAGAGAAGAAAATTTCAGCATTTTTTGGGTCTCAAACGCAGTGTATTATGCTTAAAGTAGTTTTACCATTGTATGAGTGTGAGGAGAGAATTCAATGTTTGGTCAATAAGTGGACGCAAAATAAGTAAACTCAATTCACAATGGACAGATTTACGAGTGTAGCATTGTAAGAAGCTTTGTACACGAGAATACATAGGTTTTTGCACCGATTCATCGTAAAAGTGGATTTTCTTTACAAATGAACTATCCGAGAGTGAAACTTCCAATATCGATGGTTTTTCCGATAGTAACTTACCTTTTCGTAATTCAAAAATCGAAAGATATAGAGATTTAGAGACTATTATGGGACATAAGTAAATTTTCCAATCCTTATCTAAGAGTGGAAACATAAAAGAAAAAAGTTGAATAGAAATGTTTGTAGTCATAACTCAATAATAAAGTTAATCTTCAATAGTCGGAAGTTGGAAAAATTTCGTTATTAATTTCAGCGTTTATTTGTAGAAGTAATCGTCTATTATGCCAACTGTTTTTTACTTCAAACTTGAATATGAGCATAAATAGCGAAATGTGTATCAATTAAAATGGGATTCTCCACCTAGCTATAAGCACCAAAAATGATAAAAAACGATACTTTAACTCTTGACTAATTGGTTTGTTAGAGTGAATCGGTTATTACCATTTGTAAACTTGAAAACAACAATCAGAATATTTATTTCATGTACGAATTCAAAAAATATGAGCGTAATTTTCGAAAAAATATTTTATTTCACACAAAACTAACGATAAGAGTGAAAGGTATATTAAATTACAAATAATGTTGAACTGAGGCTTTCCTTCAACATTGTAGTTGATTTACATCGTTTAGAATTGAAAACCCCGCGACTTGAAATGAAGTAGGTATACATAATATACATTTCTAAAAGCGGATAGGAATTATAATTGTAAATTTTGTCGACAATCTGCTCTATGTCTCTCCTATTTTTTTCTGTGTGCAAACAATCAAAAAAGAATGACAAGACTAGCCTGAAACGGACCGGATGTGTGTAGTGTTGGTTTTGGCAAATATATAAACAATTTGCACAAGGTTCATCATTGCATGAAAATTATAAAAGCGGAATGTTATATTTTAATGTTGGAATTATTTTTGTTAATGTTGTTGGTGTAGTTTTCAAGCGAAAATAGCTATCTACCAACTTATTGCTTAATTTGAATAAATTAATGTTATTATAGTAAAAACAATAGTGATGATAAAATATTTTAATTTTAAAATTTGTAATTTTTTTTAAACAGAAAGTATTCTTTATTATAGTTTGTGTAAATCTTAATTAAAATTTACATAGTAGAAGTTTCTTGAATGAATAATTAATTTAAAAAGTATTGTATTCCTTAATGAATTAACATTTGAGAGAATTGTGTACTATTTATTTATTTTGATGGGAGAGAAATTGCAAAACTCATTTCTAAGATTGTTTAAATAAATTCGACGCATTAAACATTATTATGTATTGTTTTTTTTTTTTTTAAATTATTTACATTCTTCAATATCATTGTTTGTAATATTTTTTTTACTGGTTTAATATTCGAATGATTAGACATTCTTGTTTATTTTGTCTCCAAAATTCAAGGCATTTTATTGTTTTCCAAGACAACGTTATAAGATTTTAAAGATCTTAATTTAAGTGTCTCTTATTCCCCGTTTTGTGACTGAAGAGGTAATAAAACATATATTTTTTTCCAGTGTAGCAACAAAATAACGACTCACAAAAAAAAAAACATTTTTACAATAGGAGGAAATTAAATTAACGTATTTCAATTTTCTATAATCGTAGATACGTTTTTTAGCGTTCATTTAGTGATCAACTGGAAGACAGTCGACTGTGAACCGCTTACAAATAGAAAGAAGAGCTTGATATTTATGAGATAGCAATATCTCGGCGGTATGTCACACACAAAAAAAAAAGATGTTTTCATAAAGATTCTCTAGAATTAGTTTTTCATGTTACGGTTTTCAATCCTTCAATATGATTCATCAGTTTAACACTCGTCAATACTGAATTGTTACGACCCACAACAACAGTGCTTACCTTTCAGAAAGAAATATCAAAGTTCTTTTTACGGCCTTTTTTATTTGTTTCGTTGTTTTCGGATTAGATTTTCATGTTATCTAAGCTTGAATAATCCAAGCTATTCGTCTACAAGTTCTGAACATCTTATTTTAATTCGAAAACATAAGTCTAATGATAACATAATCGATAATTTCTACAAATTACGGATTCTATTGTCAGATATACGATGGTATATTTCGCAATTTGGTCTTATTATTGCACAATTTATGACCAACAAAATTAAGATGAATAATGTGCTGGAGCAATTGATAATGAAAATGTATACCGAGTAAATTTAATGATTCATTATATATTCTTCGTATACAATACAGTCTTATCTTTGTTCAATGCCCAAAAGGAAAACGAAAAGGATTCTTCGTACTAGTATAAATTAATTAGAATGCAGACCTCGAATGGTCCAGTTTAGAAGAACTGGATACAATCTCAGGTACAATTGAGGGCAACTATGCGTGAATATATGGACAACTGGGTACTGCTCACGATACATCGTATGCTTCTCTAATTAAATATCTACCATAGTGATTTTCGTTCATCCGACTTTTTGGGGTGTTTTAATTGTACGAATGTTTAATCATTAGAATACTCGCATGAACGAGTACCTAGCCAGACAGGTAGACTATCCTAGTTAGGCCAGTGTGTTGAATTGTTTCAACATCTAATAATTGTAACCGCACTAACTGTCTTCGTATACGTTTAGTTGAATTCACACTCTGTTCTCCTGTCTGAGTTATCTCAACGTCCAATTTATTAACTCTGGTTACTGAAACTGACATTGATATATGTATTCAAATACCGTAGTAGCTCATATACTTTGAGACACCTCTCAAAAGATACCATCATAATGCATGTTTTCAGATTTGTGTGGTTGTCTGTACTGCCTTTGAAGTTCTAATTAACATTTATCGGTCTTCAAAGCGAAGTGTCATTAAATTATTATTACTGTATGGTAGTATTGTCAAAAACAAAAGACTAGATTGTCTCAGATTTGATTGAACCTGTGGAAACGTGTCAATTATATAAAAACGAAATTTTGTAATTAGGATTGAATTAATAATCGGTTCTATAGAGGTCGAATTTCTATTTATATCTGTCGAACAGGTATAATTTAACTTGAAATTTATTAGACATTCACTGAATTGAAGCGATTTAACCGTCTTTGATATTTTGCACAGGTGCACCTTCCTGATTTCATTTACATATTTATGCTTAATTAAACCGTATTTTGTATATTCTCGTGCTTTTCAATTCAACATTATTCTGCTAAATTATCTATTATAACCTTCCAACGCTATAGAATAAAGTGTCTTTTATTGACAACAACAGAAAAAAAAACCCGACGGGTTAGAATTATCAAAATAGAAGATAAACTAGGACATACGACTATAGGGCTACTCACTGGGGGTTTCAGCCCAATATCTCCAACTGTATGAGAATCATTCCCATGACTACTAAAGTCACACGTGTATAAACAGTCTCTTCTCGTATTTTCACCACTATAAGTAGATGGAGGGGCTCCAATGACCGTCAATAGAAAAGTAACCTAAACAAATATCACTATAGAGGGATTTTCTAGTCGATTTTTTATTTAAAATTGCCTTCGACAGTTTGATCGACTGATATCCGATACTATATTGTCGTTTTCCAATTACACAAAATAGACATTGAAATATTGGTCAGTTATTGAAGTGTAACAAAGAACAAGCGCGTCGGTTTATACGTGTGACACGAATGTTATTTTAATGGTTTTACATTTATTGATTTTCAGTATTTTTAATCGATAGAATTTTAATAAAACAATATTTACTTTCCAAATAATTGTATTATCGTTTTTTGATTTTAATAGAATTATTGTTGAAATTTTCCAGTAAAGACAAAGACGAAAAACATATTCCCAGACAATACCGGTAATAATTGACGTGGAAGAATTAGAGTTCATTGAAGTACATAATAAACTTTAGCATTGTTAGATTAATCAAGGATTCATAATTGAATTTTTCAAATTAAATTGTCACAACGAATAAATCCGATTTAATTATTTTTGTTTCTAGCATTGTAATTAAGTTAAAAATTAATTTTAATGAATGCACATTATAATCAACTAATTATAGTTCATTAAAATTAATTGAACTAGTTATTAGAAGATATGTGTGTCCATATGTATCGAGAAATAGAAATTTAAAATATAACATATCGTATATTTCACCTAAGAGGTAGTTTGTCAAAATTATTTTGAATAGCCCCAAGTATCCGATTGTCTGACTATTTGGTAAGTCATAGACACACCTTTTGTTGTTATTAGTTGTGTAATCTTTAATTCCAAAACAACACAATTTTAGTTTTACGTTATCTAAACTTTGCAAGTTTTAGTTAATATAACCTAACTGGCGATTTGTCCTTTTGTATTACTTAAATCCCAACGGATCAAATTAGGATGGAAAGTGTAGAGAAGTCTATGTTGTGGTTATGTATTATACGGTATTATTATAGGACTAGGACGGTTGCTAGGTCATAATTGCCTCAATTCACAAACACCCTTCAGCAAAATTCGATATTTCCAGTGGGAGAAAATACAATAAATTGGACAAACGATATACAGACTATGAAAAATTTTTATGATGATAAAAGTAAAAATATTACCCAAATATAACAATGATTTATTTGAAAGAATATAGTGAATATAATTTGTTTAATTAAATAAACATAAACAACTAAAATAATATATTGGATGAGTGCGAAATGGTGGATGCGCCGGGCGATCAAAATGATGAAATTATACAGACCGTTTCAGATTGCAGTTCCGTTATTTGTGAACGAAAAAATAAACGGATAATAGGAATTTAGAGTGCGATATGCAAGAATTATTTAACAATAAATGCAGTACTCACTAAAAAATGGGAAAACGGTTTGTAATTTCAAAAAAGATACATGACAGTCGTTTTTACATTTTCAAAATTTTTTTGCACGAAAGATGACGTTTTGTTTTTAAATTTTATACTGAAAAGTATCTAAACACATGCATTAAAGTCACAGAACTTAACAAATTAAGTTATGTTAGTGCTATTTATGTTGCAACTGAAACAAATTTAGTCCATGTATAAGCTCTAGTTAACAATACACCAAGCAAAGTACCGTTGATTGTGCTCTAATCTTTTGTCTAATTGTAAGTCCTCTATGTGCAAACCATTTTTAATTAGTTAATTAAAGCATCTTGAGCACAAAATCACTATTGTGCTTAACTGCAAACACTAAATACTGTTGCAGAATTTCATTTTTAGATTATGGCTTCATATGTACTTGTTCTCTGATTGTTTAAACCTTTACAGTTTTTCTAATGCTTGCTTTAACGACTGTGCCTAACACCGTAGTAACGTTATTCCACAACCTAAGAACAGTGTTAACACGTGGTTAACGATAGCGATGAAAGTAGGTATAAGAGTTTTACAATCATTTAATCCAGGATGCTTTAATCGATAAATGTTTCTATTAAAGTCTTTTCAATCATTTTGAATTATTATATTTGCAAATACAGGCTGTTTCATCTAAGATTGTAGCTCAAACGATGGCAAAAAGCAAATGGCAAGATTTGAAAACGAAAAAATTATTGGACCATTCACAGTTCGCTATTGTATAATTTTTGAGAGTTACAAGAGCATTTTTCCTCATAATTTTTGTTTTGTTTACAATAAAGCTGCAGCCTCAGCTGAAATAATCTGTATATACAAAAAAGAAAAACAGTAGTGTAATTGTTACACATCCAAAACTCTATAATTTTAGAATGTTCAGATTCCTGTTCATTGTAGTCGTTAATGTTGCACGTTGTAGCGAAATTTCCTGAAACTGTTGTAATGTCTGGATTATTATGTGAATATATTAGCTCATAATTAGTGTACAAATTTAATGAAATTCCGATTTCGTTTCCTATAGTTTTTTATTTATACGGTTAGAAGGTATATTCGTATTTATAATAATAATAATAATAATAATATTAGACTATCTATATGATAAACATCTCTTGCATACAAAATGCAATCAAGTCTAAGAAAGATAATATTTATAATCTAGTGGTAAATTGGGTTGTTTAGTCAATGTTTTGAGTCACCGTTAACAATAACAGTAAAACGTGCAGAGTTGTGAATTCACATCAGGATCAAAGTAGAAAGTTAAGATGTTCCTATCACTACCAACCACCACACCACTAGAATCATTCTACCAACGAACCAAGTCTGTAGAATTTCGCCTTAACGTTCGTAAAGTTAGCAACTAGGGAATTGTCTTGGTTTACGTGTGCTGCTTTTTATTGCACTGATACAAAAGCGCGACAGAAGAAAATCTCATTGGAAATGGCAAGTTTTTTTGTTTGTCTATTAAATAATTTATAAAAATTGTCAATTTTAAACGTATAAAAACTGCCGAATACGCAAGTAAATAACTCTCTTCATATCTTAATTAGAAGTAGATTTTAATGGGAGTTACTGGGAAGCGAATTTCAAAGTTTATGTAAAGATAATCTTAATTGTATAACCTATTCTCATGTCAGACATAATCAGAGATTGGATCATTAAATTTAATGTAATAAAATTAAAATACATGACTGAACATGGAAAATATACAAAACACAGACAAATTGTTAACTGTTTATTGAGATCGTGTTGTTTATCATTCCGTTGTTTTGTTTCAAACTATATCGTGTTTATCGTTTTTGATATTTGAACCTTTCAAATGAATAGAGCGAGTCGATACGCCGACCCCTCTTATGCCATAAATATTCGTTAATAAATATCTAATAAGGGGTCGTTTCGACTCCGACGTGCTGATTGCAATAAATTTTCCATAGGCGACAACGATAAAAAAAGAGTTACACATTTTCAACGAATGATAATAATTCTCGATAACAATTGATGTTTTTTTTTTGTTCGAAGATACAACTCCATGTTTATTCTTCAATAGGGCTTAACCCATCATTTATATTGATTTTGTTTAGAATTGAACAATCAGTATATGTGAAGCGTATATAGAAAACGAAAATGTGTTTTATTATTCGTGAAAGTATCAGTGAAGTGTTTCTTTAGCGGCAAATTGCATTACACTTCTAAAATCCTTTCTACTGAAACTAAAACCACTTTACGTTTATTTATACGGTCATTAAAGGATATCTTCTATAGTAGAAAGATAACAACAAGACTATACTGTTGAGAGAGAATTCAGCAATCTATAGTTAAATTCCAGTATCACACACATATGCATGTTATGGTTGTTTAACAACTACACAACTATCTTACATTTAACTAACATTTAATGTATTTTAACTTTCCCCATCACTAGAATTATAATATAGGGAAATGTTCTGTATCAAAAAGGACGTTATAACTATTCCCTAGAGATGGATCAACCTAAATCCGAGTAGTTTTATCGGATTATTTCGCCTATCTGTGGCAGATGTTAGGACATTAAATTGCAGTTATTTTTATTGATTCGTTAAAATATATCCACAGGGGATTTATCTTCAAGACATATCTTGATGCATTGTTTCTCTTAGGTTTTAAGAGGATTTCTTTTATAGTTGATTTACAACAGTTTGGTTCTATACTTGTATGAAATGTTTTCTTTTATATTGGGTATAGTGATAAAATACCATTTTTGGTTGATACGGGAAATCTAGAGAAATTGTCAAGTTTGTACATTAATTTGATATCAATAAAATAGGAATGATCAAATGCTTATCAAACAAACAAAACTCGACAGATTTTGGGGCCAATAAACAAATTGTTTTTATCACATTTTACATTAGTAACGACAAAAGTTTATCTAGATGAGACGTTTTAACAGAAATACGACATAGAATATTGAACGTTAAATTTGATTTCTAGTCTACATTAGATTATTCCATTTATTTTTCTTATTACTTTTTATAACATCTCGCGTATCTAATAGAAAAGTTCGTGAAATTACTTATAGTTAGTTGTCTAGCTCTATTTTATTATCAGCCATTTTGTTTCTACTCCCAGTAGATAACATTAAAATTGATTTTTCCGCACTTGTGATTTTAATGGGAATGTGTTTCATGTTTCTTTAATAACGTCATAAACTTTCTTTATCGATTTAATACATAATAAAATAATTGCTTTTTTTTTAATAAGATTTTTTCGGGAGAGACAGAAGGTGTGTGTCTGTGTTACTTGGATAAGTTTTCGTAAAGTTTGTCGTATCTGGTCAATGAAATATCCAACAAGAAAATATTTCTTGTCAAAATCTTGTCCACATTTGACATCTCTAGGGACATGGGAAAACTTCTCAAATCAGCAACATAATAAAGTGCCCTCGGGCGTGACAATCAGCAGCATTGTTACATCATTGTGGAACATTAATTGAAGATACTCCGGTTAAAGGAAATGACAGTATAGAGAATCACAGTTAATTGTTTACTATTTGTACAAATTTCACCTTTTTTTGGTATGATCTTTCTGTATCTATATGCAGATATGTACAGTATTTGATATAGAAATTAGCTGCTGCTTTACGCCAACGGCTAGATGTAATTGAAAAATTGGATTTCACAGTCGGTAGAGCTTAAAGCAGGTATCAGCAAATTCGGACTTTTGAAACGAGATGTTTGATAAAAAACTTTTTATTTTGTAGATTTGTAACGTAATGGAAATTCGTAGCTGATATGGCATTTTCTCCTTTACAATTTGTAACAAAAGTTTTATTTGCTTTCAGTAATGAAAAACATGAAAATTTATCGAAACTATGATAACGACTAATAATAAAGCAATAACTGATGTAAATGTGAAGTCTGTTTAAGCTCGTTTGTAAAGGTCAAAGAACCAATATATAACAAAAGCAGACAGGAAAGGTAATATTGTTGTATCCCACTGAACTTTTGATGAATTTTAAAATACATAAAATGTAAATATGGAAGTATTCGTAGAAAACAAAGCAAATCCTAACAAGTTATCTAAAACGAATGAACCCATTTCTCATCTATCTCGCTAGTCAGGGCACGTTCAATTCACCGACAATTCTAAAGATCGCTTTTGATATGTAAATAGCTTGTAATTGCAACTGAAGTCCCTTTATCAGAAGGGTGCCAGTAGAGCCCTTAGGTATACGACACCCTCTCTAACAAAAATAAATCCTCATTGATATGACGCTTTAATGTTCAAGCAAGACTTTATTTTAAAAAAAAAAACAAAAACATTTAATCAACAAACTCTATTTCTGTTCTTTGTTGTTGTAGAGTACTTGAAGAGGACACTTCAAACAACTGTAAACGGAAAAAAATTCTCTAGAGTTTAACGTATAATATTCTTGTCATGTTTACTACAGGCGTAATAAAGCAACTTACAATAATTCATTTTTCTTATAAGACGATACCCGATGGGAAATCATGAAAAAATTACATCGTGTGATCTATAATGAAAAGTTTATCGCTTGATCAGTTTGGATTCATAAAGTTCACAAAATATAACTTTGAACTTTTTGTAGAGAGAGCTGTTTCAATTCGATTGAAATTATAGAATCACGTACGGATAGATAGGGAAATTTAACAATGTAATAAGATTATAGACTTTCGAATAAATTCGTGTAGCTCATTAGAAATATCTGGCCGATTGAGTCGACTTTTGCTACTTATCCTCAGTCTCTCTTGTTTTTATTTTAATAATAATTCTAGATCGAACATAGAACTACTCGATAGGATTTATTTAATTTATTAAAACATCCATCATCTTATCAATACACAAATGGATATACAACTTTAAATATTTTATGGTACTAAATGTTAATTGGTAAGTAAAGCTCTTGTTAACATGCTTAGTACACTCTAGGGGAAAATCCCCTAAATTTGAAAATTTCCCAAGAGTCCTTGTTGCACAATAAGGTAATACAATTATCCGAGAAACGTTTGGGAACTAAATATCATTCTAGAACATGTGACATTTAATTCAATGCAGACACATACGAGTAACTGGATTCTAAAGACGAAAAGCATTACTAACAAGCAGACGAAATTGTCATCATTCTCTGTTACAGTACAAATAAGAAAGATTTTAAAGCTTTAAAGTAGATATAAAATATTCAAAATAAGATTAAAACGTGACATCGAAGCGAGAAAGCACGCAAATTGGGCATTTTCTAAACTTATACATTATTTCACACTGACAAGCTTCAAATGTGTACACTTTAGGAGGGAAAAACTTTTAAGTTTGGAAAAGTGTGGTTGCAATCTTTCACGCCAATGAAATGTTTGAAATGTGCCAACTATAAAAATAGAAAATAATGAGAATTCATTTTAAAGTTGTAGCAACATTATTCTATTAATGGTATTGCACGCAATCTTCTAAAATAGAAAGAAACACGGATTTTCATCTAGATCTCTATCATTATTGTTTTCAAACCTATTTATACATAAAGAATCATTATCAAATAGATCACAGTGTGGAGAATTTCTTTGTTTGATGCTACAATTCTTGAATACAGAGATTGATACACAGATATCGCTCCATTTTCACACAATCTTTTATTACTTTAACTGTGATAAATATTTCAGTAGTTTCTAAAGCGGAATGAGTCAGAGTTCAATAATCTTTGATATCAATGAAATTTCTTTGATGTGAAAACGAAGCAAATTTGTAATTAAGTCGGATAATTTTCCATTAAAAACATGATGAAATAAGATCTTTCAAGTTGATTTTGTTCGTTTCCAACCATTGAAACCATCTTTTAAACTTTTAAATCTAAATCTAATTCACTAAAGCAATCGAAAATTGAAGCTTTCGCCCATACTTGAAGACATTGTCTACACTTGTTTACGTTGATAAAATTCCATTTGGTGTTGTAAATATTTGAAAATAGCCTAATATTTTCTCAATTACTCTTCCAATTGCTTTCAGTATTCAATTCATTTGTAGAGGGTTTTTAATTCGAGTTTATTGTGAGTAATTCAACATTCTCACACATACAGAACTATAGTATATCTCTTTCTTGATTTAAGCTTCTAGTTTAGGGTATAAACTTGGGATTTCATAAGATTTACAGACTTTCAGATAGAATATGTCGGTTCATTTCCTTCCACCTCTTAGCAATAGTTTTTTAGTTATTGTCAGTCGAAAAAAAAACCATTATCTCTCATATAACACTGTTTGGAAGTATGTTAAACTTAAACAGTATTGCCACTACACAAAAAAAAATATTTCTAATAATTAAGTGGAACTGTGAAACATGGCAAAGTTGATGACAGGTTTGTGCCGGACCACAGTGACGGTTTCAGTTGAATTAGTTTCCTGGACGGTGATTAATGTTGTTTTGACTTTACTCTACCACGTACACCCTGGATATTTATTAAAGCACCTTATCAGAGAGGTATGGTCAAAGAGTGACATGCGACAAATAAAACATATAATACGAGGAAATTTTAGGAAACTTGCCAGGTTTGCTATTTCACTGTTATATAAATGGAACAATAACAAGTCCAATTGTGCTCATGGTGACACTATTGTAAATTTATCTACAAATAGAGCAATAGAACTGAATTATACAAGAAGACTGTTAAAAGATGTAGCAGTAGTTTTTACTACACGATTATTTGTAGTTTTTTGGACACTACCCTCAAACTAACTCATGTTTCATTTTTACAAAGTTTCTGCCTCGGTCCCCACGACCTACGATGCCGAAAAACTTGATTCATTCCATATTTGTGCGGTTTTGCTGAACGATCTTGCCTATTGGTAGAGCAAGGCACAAATTAGGTAGGATGCGCGTACAATAGGGAACGGCGGATGAACAGGCACTAAACCACCTAAATGATGATTCCTTCCCTAACAGTCAAATATCATTATAATACGTTCCACCTTCTTCATCCACTTTGATTTACTTTACTTCTTCATGAAAAACGAAACCGCTATTGCATTTCAACTTTGTCAAAGAATAAACAAATAGCATATTGATAGTCTTCTTTGTTTCTTGTTTCAAGAATCATTCTCCATTTCGAATTGAGAAATTTTAATTAAAAAACTTCACTCTGGTGTTGATTTGACTGTTCACCAAGGATTTCTGATAATATTCAAATGGTATTTTATAGAAAAACTGCGATATTAAAATTTCTCTCTATAACCTTTGAATTTAAATTTATGAAAAACAGGTAGTTTTATATCAATTAATTATAAACTTTTTCTAAGAAATATATTGAATGTTTGAAACTAATGAATTTTTCTTGTTTGTAACGTAGCAAATCTCCTGTTTTATAGAAAATTTACGGTTGATTTGTCAATTTCGACGATTTTTCAGCCTGGTAAAATACAAGCTGACATTGTAGTTTTCCATGAACGTTTGAATATCAACACGACATAATAAATTTTTCATGCGCCATTCTCCATTTAGTAGAAATCGATGAAAAAATATAAACTCAAATTTTTATAATATCGAAATGTTACACAATAACTTTTGCTACATTTGTATAATATAAAAGAGAAATGTTCAAAATCTATTAGTTTTATAAAAGTTTGGACAAAGAACTTGAATTCGATGCTACAACTTAAATTTTTCTAAATTTTCAAAGTTTTCTAGTAAATTAGAAAAGAATACTTCGAAATCGTGCGACACTAGAGGTGTCAAACCAAAGATGTTTAATATTCTTCACTAGTGATTTTGGTAGATTTAGATTTGATTTGACTGTCTGACTAGTCTTGTGATTAGAATACAAATGACCGGATTGAAGTTATATAATTGACAATTTCACTGAAAAAAGTGCATTTAATGGTGGTAGCTTTATTACCTAGTCCTGTAATACTGAAAACGATCCATTTTTTTCTACAACTTTGTTATTATCTCATTTTGCTGATAACTCCAACTCTATATTTTACTAATTCATTTCGAATCCCGTCTCGTCCTAGGGATTTATTATTTCTCATTTATTCTTTAATTATTTCTACTGTTTCACTCAAATCTAGAGATGGATCTTGTACAGTCCATTGGTCGGGAAGAAAATATAAATGAGTTTTTTATCTTTTATAACAGTTAGCTTTCTATCTCTGATAAACTGAATTGGGACCAAATAAAATAATCCTCAACTATATACATAGACTTGTTGTCCCACATTTTATTCTATAGTCACCGGATTTGGTGTTTAATGCAAATCAGTAAACTTTACGACACGTGGCATATGTATGCAGTATACAGATAGTTGGTCAATGTAAATATACAACTATCGTAAAAGGGTGTTGAATTTATATTATGAATCTGACCCAATCGTGTACATGCGGCATAAATACATTGTATATATCCGGTTGTGTTGTGTATTTGTTATCAGAAACCAGAAATGGATCGTTTGGGTAATAGGGGAGAATGTTAAAGTAAAATAGCGGAACGTGTCCAATCCATACACACTTGAACAATGCAAACAGAACAAAATACAGTATACCATCTCTTTATCCTGTTATGGTTAGTCGGTTGGTTGTCTGATTATAGCTACACTAATGTTTATTATATTAACTTGATGTTACTAGAAGCATCAAAATTGGTAGCATGACTGGAAACTATCAATTTTAGTATCGCATGATTGTTAAATTAATTTCTATTTAAATTATAATAAACCGAATATATCTGTGATGTTTACTAATAATTAAACAATTGTAATCGTATTAATAATTCCATTCTACTGTAAATAATATTACGTGTAATTAATTATAGACTAACGATAAGTACACCTCTATTATACATTATAGGGAATTTTATAGTAATTCCAATAGTATTCGGATGCATTTACGAAATTTCAACAATTTTAATATGAAAATACAAAACAATTAATGGAATTTTACTGTTTGTTTCAAAAACATAAAAATCTAATATCATAAAACCATTTAACATCAATTACATTATTGCTATTGTTTCTGAGATTGTTATTGTTTGATTATTTATGTTACACGAATATTTAACAAATTCTTACATTCTACATTGCTTTGTATTGAGAAAAATCGAATTTGCTGTTATCAAACAAATTAGAGATTTAAAAATATACGGTGAACGATTTTGATCACAAAAATGAATATGTAATCGCTACTGGTAAACCCAAAATGGATAAAAAAACGACTTCGTGCATATCATCGAAGCTATCCTAGAAAAATATCAGATTACAAAATCCTCATTGTTGTGTCTCTATGCTGCGAGCAGTGGAGTGAACTACTGGGGCCATTAGACGGTCAGTAATACTTATGGAAAATACTGAATTTCAATCAGTATTTTTGTGTACCGTACACGATCAGTATTTATTGACATTAATGTTGTCAGTATTTATAAAGTTTTTGAACAGTGCACTTCTCATAAAATTTAAGAATTGATGGAAAAGGCATCTTTGGAGCTAATATTTGCACTAGCAACAGAAAAAGAAATGAAACACAAAAGAAAAAGCATTTGGAAAAAGAGATGTAAATATAGGCATACGATTTCCAAAATTACTTTAGAAAGAACGACGATTCCTGTAAAGGAAAGACTGGCACTTACTTTACGATTCTTAGCCTCTGGAAGAAGTTTCGAGGATTTAAAGTTTTCTACTGTAATTTCCAATCTAAGCAATTCATTAATTTCCATTTTATTGTTTTCTAAAATATTTGGTTGGTCCATGATCTGACTAATCTGAACGATTATTTATCATGTGCTGTTTACAAGGTACTGAAGAAATGCCTCTAGACCGTCAGTTTCCCCACCATTTTCAATACTGAAGCCTGGAATGATGGAATTATAACCCTCATTTCAGACTTCAATACTTCAGTATTTCTCACTACACGATCAATATTATTGTCAATATTTTTAAGAACTGTCAGTATTACTGACCGTCTAATGGCCCATTAAGGTCTACAGGTTGATCGGTGACGATTGCTGTGAGCCTCAGCTCTTAAGAATTTTTGTGCCGTAAGGTACTCTGTTCTAGAACATCTAGCCAGTGATGAAGACCGGTACCACCTGAACCTACTTAGCCCTGGTAATTGGGTTGGTGCTGGCCGGCATATACCCAAAGAACCCGAAAGATTTGCGTAACTTCTAAGACTATCCTGTCGGGGTAAAAATCTTAAGAAAGTTGCTTCGCTTCCAAAAAATGTTAATAAAGCCATTCTAAAATGACTCTAGAAACTGTAATTGTTAAATAATTCCCTATGCCATGAAACTGTCCAATAAAGGCCAAAATTTAAGTTTGTTTCCAATTAAAATAAGAGAAGAGGCCACGTAAATATAATTTATTTACAAAAGTCAAACTCAAAACTTTGCCAGTTTATTTGATTATGTCTTCATCATGCAATACTAATTACAAATGTCCGATTAGATAAATTGATTAACGTTAAAAGTACCATCAACGTCTTTAACAAATAACGATAGGAGTTGAATGGCGGGAATTAGACATTGCTTTATATACTGAACGTGACAGTTTGATAGGTTCTAATAATGAATGAGATCTACTTAAGGAATTATATAATTGAGAAAAATCGAACAATCCACTAAAGAATAAGTTTTGTATAGTACTTTACAAGTTAAACATACAGTTTAATTGTAAACAAACACAATTGTCTTGACATGAACGCGTCAATTCTGTTTTTAATATAACATGCATCTATTGTTGTATCAAGATTAATCCGTCTTTAACAGACAATATAATGACAAATAGCGAAATAGCATTGTAAACATTAATTTCAACTCGTTAATAATTGTTTTGATATATAAGAGGGGAAGTAAATAATATAGATGAAGCTGACTGAAACAATCATAATAGGAAATTTAGAATAATTGTTCGAGAATACTTATGATATAATTGTTTGTCCGCATAGAATGAATACAATATGGTATCTAGTACAATATGTCAACCGGACTTTGATAACAATACAATAATAGTTTGTTTTTCGATTATTTTATTGTTTCCAATTCTATTGCATTGTCCGATAACTATATACCTTTGAAAAATAGGATAGTATGAATATAACAATATTATCCTTTAAAAAGCTTTATCATGTCACATAATTGATAAATGACAGAGATTAGAATTTTGAAAAATTTAAGCGAGGTTTACTCTCAATGAAAGCTGTGACAGTTATCATCGTTATTTCTTCTCTATATCGTTGAAAATATCAAATAATAATTAAATTTTTGTCTTGTTTTTTTTTGAATTGTTTCAGTTGTACTATTAATTTTTAATTTTTAAAATAGCATTCTTATTGATCACACCGTCAGTCAGTATTCAATGAATAATTCAACGGATGTAAAAACGATCAAATGATTCGATTTTAATTAGTTTTCATTGCGCTTTTGTTGCTGTTTGGACGACACAGTAGCGTTTAAAGTTTAAATCATGGATATTGCTACTGATTTACGTTTTTTGAAATTAATTTTAATTAAAATCATCACTTCAAATGTATGATGAAACCATACCAGCTTGGAAACCAGATAAGAGTTTAAATCATCAAGAGATTAGTCTTCATATATTGTAAGAGCTGGAGAGACAATTCATAAAGTTCAAAAAAAAATCTAATAACAGCAACAACTTAACCTTCGAAGGAATACATTCTTACGCCATAGTAAAATACTAAAGTGAAATTATAAAGACTACAAACAATATAAAGTCTCTCACATAGTTCAGTCATCTTCTAGGTTGTCACATCTCCTGTATGACACACGTGAGCACAGATCGTGATGATATTGAAAAGCGTATATCAATTCAAAAAAAGGGTATGTGTATCTTTTCTTCAAATTCATGCTGTATAAGCTGACATTCGAAAATAATATCAAGGAAGCAACAAAAATCATTCTAAGAGAAAAGAGCTTTGATTAAGACATTAAACCAAGAACTTAAAGTGCGCAGTAAAACTGATTTTATTGTTTTTTTTATTAACGATAAGACTATGTTTCCAGTCTGAAATGTTCATATCTTAACGTTAAAACTGTGTTCGGTGTTATTTCTGGCCACAACATGTTCTTCTAGAGTATTTCGCAAGAGTTAAACAATGCATTTCTGTAATAAAATCTTTATCTACCTCTATAATAATATTTGCTATTACTGACAAATAAATTAAGACCCATGAAGTTGGAGGATAGTTGAAATTGCAGCAGAAAAGTTGAATTAAACTAGACTGCGTTTGTGGTTCCTATCCGTTAATGTTGTCGTTTCTGATTTTAACTTTTTTTAACCGATGTTATTTACGTTTTTTTTTTTTTTTTTTGTTTATATAGAGGCAGCAAACATTAAAGAACATAATGAAATTTTCATTCTTGCAACATTTACCCGTGTAACTGTAAATAACCAAAACAAATATGAAAAAATTTATATGTATTTATAGGAGTACAATAACTGTAAACTATCCCTATGGATGTTTGTAGCTTTCGTAAACACACGTGTTTGTAACATTTCGAAACTAAACGCTGGGAAATTCATCAGAATTAAGAGCGTATAGTCCCAAGCGACCCTATATTTTTTCCATTTCATTTCTGTGCTTCCCTTCCTGTTTCCGTTAGTGTTACGATAGTGATGACAATGATCAGTGGTAACGTTATTGAACCAAAGCCGACTTAATAAATAATACCCTTTATCGCTATCATTACAACAAAATCTGTATATCCACATGAATTGAATGTGCGTGTGTAGTAAAATTTCAGATTTATATTAGAAATTGTTGAAAAACATTTTATTCTTCTTGTATTGTCCAGTAAATATACACATTCAAGCTCTCTGACTGATCAATGTAGTGAAAATTTATAGACGTCAAGTGGACGTTGTAAAAGCTAGGAAATGGAGCGAAACGGACAGCTGTAATTTACTGTATGGGTACATTAACGCTTTTCGATTCTTTAGTTTTATTATGCATAAAATACAAAAGTCTTTGTCAATAAATAAAGTATAAAAACGCTCGATTAGAGGATGTTTGTATAGTTTTTCTGTACATAAATCTAGAAAATTTGTCAACATTTTTACTATAAAAATGCTTGATTTCCATATTGTTGCCAAGCTGAAAAGCATTGAATTTCTAATAAAAAAAAAATGTATATTGAAAGCGGATTCTGAATTTGAATATTTCAAATCATTTATGATCGATTGTAACCATCAGCACTTTGTTAAATTATGAAATGTTTACAATTTTATATTGTCCCTTTCTATTTGTTAATGATTTTCAAATATACACAATCAGAAATAAAAAGAAAACAACTGGAAATTGACGAGAGTGATGTAAAAAAATTATACAAATCAGAAATATCCTGCACATTTTACAAATTATGTACAAAATCTTGTGATGTGGTATTTGATATCACTATAGAAAAAAATGTTTGTATTAATCCTTCTTAGGTGTTGTCCTTAATTTCCTAACTTTGGACAGCACAGTTTGGTTTCAACATATAGGGGAAACTCGGCTAATTCGGTGATAATGGACAATAGCGTGATAACATGAAAAAAAGAGGTTTTCAGGGTTTATTTAACATGGATTTTGAGCATTTTGTGTTGTAACATGTTCTCAAAATTACACTGGTCTAACTTTGTGATAGCTTCCACGATTTATGTCCGATTTACAAAGGAAATTTTGAAAAAAGGTGAAATCGGCAAACGGCATAAACTGACAAAAGAACGCTCCATTTTCAATGCGTAAATTTACATCACTATAATCTACATTTAATTTTTTTAATTATACAGATGGAGATGATTAATTAAACTTCAATAAAACCATTAAAAAAGTTATTATTTTATAATATTTAATGTTCTATCACCATAAGAAACTAACACTGAATTATTTTATTTATCACAGAATTAGACAACTTTTACGTTAGCATTAATTCGGTTTGCCACTACAATAAAATTAAAAATGTCAGACTTTTAGTGCATAGTTTGTTAGATGAAAGCTGTGGCTTTTTCAGAACACAAACCCCACTTTTGTTCCTTCTAATTTGGGGATGTTCTAAGGAAAATAGAGTTTAGCCGAGTTTCCCCTACAGTACAGTCTTCTGCAATTTTTCAACTGTACTAGAGGTCTTTCTGGAACAAAAATACACGAGTTGAGAACTAGGTCACCGTAGAGACACGCCCACATCATCAACTCGTCCACTGTGGATAGTCAGATATAACGACATGTGAACTCTATTGGCTTATGTGAAACCCTTTTGACTAACCGGGGCATCGGCAAAAGTCGGGCATATTACCAGTCTGTGTATTTTTGATCCAGAAAGACTTCTAATAAACGATGTTCAGATGGTAGTAAACAGACTTTCTGAACAAATCATTGAAATTTGAAATTCTAAATTACAAATTATGTTGCTGTAATTTGACCAGAATATTTAATCAACAATTTAATATACATGATAGTTGAAATTAAGTTAACATTTTATAGTGTCGTGCCTCAACAGCAGAGTTAACTTAATAATTGTTATGTGAGGTTATTAACTCAACCGAAATTCGTACTAAACTATCAACGAACCGAGAGCTAGCTTTGTGTAATTTATTTCATCAGCAAGATGGTATATAGTGAAAACTTACGCTCAACAGCTCAAATTGATAGACATAGAGACATAGACTAACCGACTTATACCTACGTATATACATATATATACACGCAGTAAATTTCAACTTGAATAATAATGCTGGAAAGATCATTGGCAGTAACATATATGGTTTTGTAAATAACAGTCAATCATTTTTCAAATGGTGGCGGTTGGTATGGGTAAACTCTAAAAGAAACTTTATTAGTCTTTGCTAAAAGCTTATTAAGTTACTCGCATACATAGAAGTGGTTCATGAGAGATCCCCTGTACGCTTAGTATTCAAAAAATATGATTAGACTTATAATGAGGTTGTACTGATAATATGAACTCAGGATAATTATTATCGAAAGCATAGAAATCGATACCTAGTGGCTTGTATGATACTTCGTTAAAATTTCTAATTATGCTGATGAGAAGAGACAAGAAACACTATTTCGACTATAAAATAATTCACTATAGGGATATTTACCAAATTACAATAAAAGATTTGAATTATTAATTGAAATATCGAATTGTTCTTTGTCCATTTGGAATTAATGGAAGCATTCGAAATTATATTTTCCAAATAGTCGCATAATAATGTTTTTATGAAGCATCATTGGAAATCAATTAAAAAAAAATTTTATGTTCATATTAGCTGAATTTGCTAACAGCAATGAATTACTCAAATTGCACTTTATCTCATTAAAATTGATGAATTTACAATTCAAATATCGATAATAAAATTGAAAATATAATTATTATTTACGTACGGTTTTTGATAAATCAATATGAATTTACTATGAAATGATTTATAATGTTTTTCCTTTTGTTTATAAATATATACATCTTCCCTTAATTTTCATAAATAATCTATAATACATATACACATCATGATTATGTAATATTTAGATTTATGGAGGGTTGTGACATTGTTGCCAGGTCATGTATACAACGTAAACAATAGGGAATGGGAAGGGTTAAAGGGAGTATAATCATCGTTTGATACATATACGTACATGTAGATATATTACAGTAGTCGTCTAATATAATGTATGTGTACGTCTGTGTGTATATATATATATACAGATTTAGGAAACGGAAATGATAATTTACAAGATGTAAATGTAATAATTCCAATCAACTTAGCAGCTAACCGAAATCTATAATTGATTTATATGCGTATGGTTATTATACTCGTAAATAGATAGAGCAGGATTAGTTTGAAATTGTTAATGGAACTCATTATAATCGTAAATGTACTTGGATACTAAACATCTACAAGTTGGTTATTCAACGATGTTGTTTTGTGACATTCAAATTGTTTCTACTACACCTATACCCAACTTGTAGTTATATAGAACACAGTTTAGAAACGATGTAATATACATAAAGAGTTTGAATTTATTATAATACAAACGACATCTAAGGCTCAATTTCGTTATTTTGGAACGAAAAGAGTAATACGAATTGCGAGTACAATGTGTAAGAATTTCTAATAGTAAAAGTGCCTTTGTAAGTAGTATCCTTTGATTTATGTGAAATACGGCTTGTAACTTTCCAATAGTTCAAAAGTTCCGGATGTGCAGAATATGACAATAATTTTTTCATTTTCAAAATTTGTCATTTTTGTGTCGCAAAATAAAGAACTGGAGGTAAATGACACCACAGGATTGTGTTTACTGAAACATAATTGGAATTGAAAGTGTATGATGCTGATGTTGTGGATCTGTTGTTTTTATTCGAATGAGAATTGATCCCAATTTCTTTCAATCTTTAGAGTAATTAACAAAAGCCACTGTTCTCTACATATTTATTAAGGCGATTGTTATTTTTATCACTACAATTTCTGATCCTATTCGATTTTCTTTCCATGCAAATGACAAATTTTGAAAACGAAAAACAATATTGTCACTCCAGTGATTTATGGTTTACTGTTGTGAAATTTTTGAAAATCAAAAGCTGTTTTTCGCAACAGCCTCTACTGTATGGCAATTAGATTCTGCACCAAGCTCGTAATGTTTTTATCAAATGATTTTTCAAAAAACGCAAAAAACACAATTGATGGCATAAAGATTAGTGTTTTTGAGCTATGACGTCTATGTTCCTCATAACTTTTTTCAAATAGCAACTACACTCTTTCTAGTAAAAAAAAAAACCCCACTTTTTTTGGAGCAAATTGGTACTGTTTCCTAGATATTAGGATCTCTTTAGAAAGAAAGAGGAGAGCAAAAATAGTTTTAAATTCAAAAAATACCATTTTATTAATTTAGCTCCCTTCTAGCTATTGCACAACAAAAAAATATAAGCACTGTATCTACTGATTCAAAAACATAACAACTTACATTGGAATTAATCTCGAATTTAACAGAAAGCCAGAAAGTCCGACGTGATTACCTGTTTATCGCTAATCTTATGCCTACTTCACCTATCTTAACGCTATTCACGGATTAACGTGTAGTGTTAATACGGGATTTACCACAATGGCGAAAACGAGCATTAGGAGAATCGAAAATCATTTAACTAAAGTTTAAACAATCAAATATTAGAAAAAAATCCACTGAAAAAGCATATGTGTGTAGTTAAGCCCAATGATGATTCTATTTTACGTTGTTAGATGAATGTATCCGTTTCGAAGCTTTTAAGAAGAAAACGTCACCTGTTTCCTGTACTGATAGACAGCAGAAGTGATTTTTGTATCAATAATTCAGTAATTTAAGTAAAATCTGACACCTTGCATCAAAAGTTATACATTATAAGATACAAGGAATATCGAAGTATTACACAACAAAAGGAAACATTATAAGATATGATTTAGGAACCTCAAACACAAGACTTAAATCCTATGGTGTTCTTGTGAGATTACCTGCAGCGCTTAATCTCTGAAGTTTGTTATTTTCATGAAACTAACAGTGGGGAGTAGCACAAACTGTATACATGTTATTCAAAAACTAACTGAAAACGAATGACAATAAAGTTTATCCAAAGCAGTAACCTTATGTTTTTCTATAGTAATGTTTATTATTAAAGAATAAGTAATAGAATTGTATTGATATTTGGACTTTAAATGTTACTTATTTGAACAACATAGACCTGAAATGGAATTTTATTACTTAATGTAGTAACGGTGTAAACAAGTAGGAATTTCGTTTTAATTAACTTGAAGAAGTTGTCTTATTTCTTTTATATCCTTAACTTAAAGTTAGATAATTAGTTTCTTGACTATCAAATTAAATTCTCAAGTATTTACATTAATTTGTTCAATTGTAAATCCTATTTTAAAGTGTCCTGACATTTACAACAATAGTTTAAAATTGAAGCAAGGTAGAAAAAAAACGTAGAAAAACACTTAAAAAAAAATATATTCGATTCAAGTTGTATTATAGAAAATCTTTCCCCTACAATAACTTGTTCAAATATATTATTGAAGAAGTTTTCGTTGTAGTTTTTGAATCGTGTCGTAACAGCTTTTTCGTTATAGTCAAAATATTCCCATTGGGATGCTTTTGTTGTTATGAAAATGATACAAAACCGTATAAGGTTGAATCTGAGCTGTAAATGAAAGTGTGAAAGCTGAAGTTTGAGGTTCGTCAAATATTTTGAATTTTAGGCAAATTTATCGACTAACTGTTAGAAATTTCATTATGATTTACGTTGTGTTAAAGTCACTTTACTTTAAATCACTACCAGAGAAACGATACTTAATATTTCATCGATTAGACCTGATATGTTAATACTCAAATAATAATTATAATCACTTGTTAGTTTAATATTCTGTTTTATCTAAATATGTATGTTTTAATGACATATACGCTATCCCCATTATAATTTAACATAAATGATACAAACATCTGGTTATGCTTTCGGAAGCCAAAGAATCCGGTTATGTCATGCACATCTGAATCGACATTTAAATATAATTACGACTCAATTAATAATGAATTAGCAGTGAAGAAGAACGAATTAAAATGCAAATTTTAGAAAAAATGAATTGCTTCATTTAAAGAAATTTCGCAAATGTACTGATCGTTATAATTACACAATGGTAAAGTAAATGTAATCACCTTTGAGAACTACTTACTGCTCATTGGCAGATAAAAAGCAAAATTCGTAATTGGAAGCGTCAATAAAACGAGAGAGCTTACAGGAATTGATAGTATGTACTTGAGTAAGACCACTTCAATGATTTCTATTTTTTTCTTCAAGTGAAAGCATTTAAAAAAAAAACATAGAGGACTTAACGGCTTTACAAATTGAGAGAATCTTTGTAGGTCGGACCTTTTTTTTGCTAGCATTCCAAAATTACGTACGTAACTGCAGAACAAATTAGTAAATCTGTTAACAAATAAATACGTCTGACTTTTAAAAACGTGATTATTCTTACAATAAGAAGTGTTTATTTAACTTCAACAAAATATTAAAGAAAAACAAAACAGCTTAAAACTGCGTAATTCTCTGTTTCTAAGCGAAAGTATTTTTTAGGGTTATCCAAAAACCTACTTTAGATTTCAATTAACGTAATTGATTTCTACATCTTTAACTGAACAACATTTGTAAGAAATAATTAATGAAGACTGACACTTACCTGAAACAATTAATTGAACAGATAAAGCATTTCTAAGGGAATCTAAACGTCTTGTTAAATCTCTACTAGGTGCAACACATCTGTATTCACCAGCTTCTTGGTATAAAACTTTATCCAATCTTAATTCTTGAGATGCCCCCATCGGTTCTAATCTACCAGTTCCAGCTTCAACTCGAGTCCAGCAGCCTGTCGTACCTGAAATTATTACATCTCAGAGACTGGTATTGATTATCTTTAAGTATCATCCAGTGGAGATAATATTTAAGAATTATACGATGCCTGATTTGTTTGTTTAAAAAAAAAAAAACGTACAAGTCGTATTTGTATTATCGTACTGTAGATTCACCGTTAGAAACATCTAAAAATGTAGGTGAAGGGATTCTTTTGCTATTTAGAAAAGTTGTGTATTTTGTCTCTACTGTTTTCATAACAACTCTATGCATATGTAAGTATATGTGAATATTTTAGATAATCTTGTAAAAAGTATGAGGTTCTCCAGAGCACTTAACTTCCTGCAGTTGTGGTATGCATATGTAAACAAGTCAAGCCATAAAGTTTCTTGGAATGTTTTCTTTCTAAAGTCCTGTTTATCACACAAACTAAGATGTAGTTGTTGCTTTGATGTAATCGTTGTTCCCCCCATCACCCCACCATATGTATATATTTGCCTATAAATGTTTGAGACTCCTGTATATATGTAAATGTACTTTAGAAAACTTTGTACTTTCTTCAATAACTAAAATACAACTTATACCTAGCGAATTCGGTAGCAGTTGATATCGCTTCAATCCAATAGTGATCATAATGGGTGGATAAAGTTAGGACTTTTTCGTTTGCAGATTTCCAACTTTTTGAATATCAAATTGAGTTTTTTAACAATGTTAGTATAGAAATGGACGTACTTGGATTGTGGGTCACGCTTAGATCGACAATTGTAAAAATCCAAAAGAAAAATATATTCGAAAGTTTGCTTCGTTATAATATTTCTCTGATTGATTATATCGTCTAGTATGGATTTTATTGTAAAAACTGATCGTTTGCATTACTTACCAGGAGGACATGCAAGTTGTACAGCACCACCAAGTGCCACTTCAACTTGTCGTCTTGTTGAACTCAATTCACCAACATCAAAATCCGGTTCCTGTGTAACTTCCATATCATCTGGAAAATAATGAAAACGAGAAACAAAAACACAATCTTTTTCCGCATCGAAATCAGTGTTTTGATCAATCGATAAAAAAACAAAAATTTTAATCATCTGTTAAGCTGCGAAATTTTATTTGTTTTTAAATACATAGATATCCCTTTCAAAATGGATTACATCAGCTTGAACATGTATAAGCAGCTTACAGACCCACCGCATCCAGTTATATCTACGTATGTATGTATGTATGTTATACATATATATACACACATAATCATAAATATTCTACTATGAATTCAAAATAATAAATTCTAATAAAGCCCGGAAATAAAGATCTCCACGTTGTTGGGAGTAGATATTAAATTCTTGGAAAAATTTATATCTATTTATCTAGGAAATATGTAACAATATTTCCTTAGTTTACATGATTTCAGAACATATGAAGAAAGGGCAAGAAAGTTTATAAGAGATGACAGAACGAATGCTTTGTTTTTTCTATAGCAAGAATAGTTGAGTAGAAGTTTGCTACTATAATGGATATGAAGTAGCTTGGAATTAGAGATCAAGTTCTTCATTAATTTGATGATAATAAGAGCAAAAAGGACAAGTGGAATAATGAAATATACTTCCACTACAAAATAGTTATGTGACTGTTTGAGTGGATAAAGTTTCATAATTGAGTTAGACATGTCATCTCCAGACATTCACTTAAACGTGATCTCACCAAATGCTCTATGATATGATTGTATTTTTATTCTATTTTATAAGAGTTGTAAACATTCATTTTATAATAATTCAAATCAATAAACTTATAAACTACTTACATCGAACATTCAAGAAATATCCAATACTTGAAAATTTGCCAAGTCGATGGCGTGCAATGCATTTATACCATCCACTATGTTCACGACGTATTTCTGTGAAATTTAAAAAACCATCCGGTGTCTGTTGTACAGGTGGACTGGAATCATCTTTCTGCCATATAGGTAGGGCTTTTGGATTGGCATCAACATCACATTTCAACGATACAGGAATACCTTCACGTATTGGGAAACCGAAACCTGGTTCACGGGATATCGCAAACGAAGGGGTGTCTGAAATAAATATATATATATATGTATGTATATAAAACACGTTCTATGATTTATTGGGTAGCAAATTTTACAAGAAAGTATAAAACATGGTGAAAAGGATACAATGTTTGGAGGTGAAACGGAAATTTACAAATCGCACCAGTCTTAGTCAGAGATGGATGGTGAATCCATAAATATCTATAAGTTGCCAACGTTATAACACGTACATTTACCAGTTTTCATACGGAGACAAGAAAAAATATAGACGACATTTTTGCAATTTTTATAATATCCAAAACAGAAGCCAACGAAATGTTGTTTCGATTTGTTCTATTTATTTTAGGAGAAACGTTGAAGAAAAAATTGAACAATTTATTAGTTTTGAAATTTTCACTTCAGATAAGATGTAGAAAAATTGACTCAAATAGCCATTTGCTATAAACTACACATGCATATACTTCACCTTATTCCGCTCTTATAAACATAATGCTATTCTGTAAAATAAAATGTTTGCTTTACGATTTTCAAAACAACTGTAAAATCTACAATGAATCTGCTTTCTTGAATATTACCAAAGAAGAAATTGTTTCAAAGCCCTATTTAATATGTTTTTCTGATAAAATTGTTACATATTACGGTGACAGATTCTTATTTGTACCAGTAAATCTACTAATTGTTATTCTAATCTGTTATAACTCATCGAAATCCTCCAATCTAGGAGATTTTCCGTATTGCCGTACAGATGGCTGATTTTCCTATCCAAAATTATAATCGGTATTATAATCAATGACAAATGCACCACTTCTAGTTCTGTTCCCACTTCTCTGATATTGTCCTGTTCGAACTAATCTAGATGGATATCGATCGAATTTATCTAACAGAACTGTAAAACCGTTATGATAACAGAACTATTATAAATAGAGTATAGTTTATAACGAATGTATTTGACTGAATGTAATATAATTTTGTCAGACATACTCAAATATCTTCCTAGTATGTTATAAATTTGTTGTAACAGACATTTAATGGGTACACGCTAAGTGATCACTTGAAAAGTTCGTTAACGACCAACAGCAAAAATACTTTACCATCAAATATCTCGTTCATATATAGCGATAATAGCTACACAAGAACTGTTAGATTTAGATACACAGATTTTAGGACATCTTGCCTTATCATTAGACCTTTCTGTAATTATTAAAATGTTTTGTCCCCTTTAATAAAATCACAGAGTGGAATTAAAATGTTGGCCGAGCAGAGATAATAAAGGGTAGTGAAATAGCTTTGAATTTTACATTAAATCAGGCTGCATAGTTCAACTATTTTATGTTGTAAGTCTAAAAGACAATTTAATAGTTTAATGGAATATTCGGTAAAAAAAAGTATTTCTACACAAATGAATGAAATTCTAAAATTTATCAGGAATTGTAGTGAATTCGATTTTAATTAGAAGGAATTTGAATGAAAATTCGCCACTAGAAGGATTAACAATGCTTTCCAAAAATAAAAACTAACTTTGTTAATCAATATATCGGTGTAATGCTCGCAAAAATGGTGGATGCGCCGGGACAATTATATGACCAACTTTCATCTTAAGTTTTACAAAATTATTAATCTTCTACAAAGCTCAGTTATCTTTAGAATAGTCATGCCGTTAAATATTAAACGTAAAATCTACTCGAAAGCCATTAAATCCGAATGGAATGGGCATGTGCGAATCGCATTTTTTTAGCTCTTATTGTCAATGATAGTAGAACTGGTGTTAGCTCTACAAAAGATCGAAAATATCCCGATTTATGTCTACAATCTAGGTAGTCTTGACTGGATGTCAAAAAGGAAAAAAAACAAGTCAAACAAACAGTGTCAAAAAGATAGTGTCAATGAAACCTTTCAAATTGGTTGTTCTGAGAATAATAAACACCGTAAGCATTCTGCTAGTGTTTTTGCATTAGTAATATTATGCAACATGATCTATACTTGATTAAACCAATGTGTCAAGTTTGCCCACAAGCCATCAATAAGCTAGAGCTGTTTTATTGCTGTCTACAACAACCATCTACTGAACCAAAATTCATTGAATTTGCCAATAAATGTTGTTCAACTAGTGATTTGCTATTTTCTCATCAAACACAACGTGATTCTAAAGCTGTTATAACGGAATGTCGCTGTAATTGTACAAAATTGAAAAAATGCAATTTATGTTGTGGTAAATCTACTATTTCTTGTAAATCAATAGGAATCACTACCAGTTTGGTTGAAATAAATAGAAATCTTCAACAATCGAACGATATTAAATCTTCACATTTAGCCGCTACAGATAGAAAAACTAAATTGAAGACACAACCAAAACAACAACCATTACGTAAAGATGCGAAGCCAAAGAAACTACAGTCTCAAAGAAAACCTCGCAAAATGCCACAAAATCGTCCTGAAAAACCATTTTTCATTGAAGCATTAACAATTCCATGCGACCCAAGTTGTAAAGATAGAAATATAAAGGATAAATCAACAGCTTTTTATTATAAAATAAACAATAAATGCAAAACCCAACGAGAAACAGATAAAAGGGCTTGTTGTTGTTGTTGTTGTTGTGCTCAAGATCAACAAAATGCAAATTCGAAATGTAAGATGCTTATCAACAAAATCAAATGTATGTTTCTGAAATAGATCAGTTCTTTTTTTGTGTATTATAAAATTGTATGATGCTTCATTTTTTATTTTATTTTTTACTAAAGTTGAACTTGTTGAAAATTATTTCTAACATGGAAACAGCACAATTTAAAAAGTTGTAAAATCTTCTCGACAGCTCTTATTGTAGAAGTTTTTTACGTCGTTTTCTGTTTTTTTTTTTTTTGACTCTTAGCACGAAGACCAACCGACCTGGTTGTGTAACTCAATCACGTTTCAATGCTTTTTTATATCTATCCAAATGCTTTGATCAAGCAACTCATTAATTTTTCTATCACGTATTTTGATATAAAATAATTTCACGTTAAACTTTGGTCAAAGTTAATCTTTCACCGAATTTATTAGCCACCTGATTCATATCTGAATTTTAAAACTGTAGGGAAATTACAGCGAATTAACGATTTGAACCAACTTTTATTCCATTGAAACAGGATAAATCTAAGAGAAAAACAGTAAAAGATGTGAGACTACTCAATTCACTCAACTTTATTGGTAGGCTTTAGAAAATTCAATAAGAAAGATTGATAGGGTTTAAGCAAGTCTGTTTTAAATTATGAACAAACAATTATCTTTACGTTTTATAAATACTTATCACTAGAAAGCTGTTCTACGACTTTATAATAAAAATATAGCAACCAATTATGAGGATTATAAGAAAGTAAGTTTGCAAACATTACAAATTCATAGCTACAAATTTTATAAAACGTGCCGAAAGTCCATGCTTTTCCAAAGTCGGGTGCAGCTGATGTCAATACAAATTTGCTCCACTTTCTGTCAACGGGGGCTTTTTACTGTGAAAATATACACACAAGAACAGTCTCAAATAAGCCTTGATATGGGTGTGTCGTTAATATTTCAACGGTATCACGTGTCATATTTTTGATATCAACAATACATACCCCAAAAACAGGTTGAATTTCCAACAAAACAATTCACAAACAAAACGATTTACAAGTTATAAAATAAGAATCATCAGATATTGCTATCTGAAACATCTTAGAGTTAATGACAAACTTGTTAGTTTCAATCTGTAAAGGGCCAATCCGGGTCATCTGACAAAATTTCTATCTTCTTTATCTATCTTGAAATCAAAGAAAGTCCAACCCAATTGCCGACTACTCGATGATAACGAACGATTTAATGAAAATCCACCAAAAATGAACATTTCTCATAGTAACAAATTGTATATTTGGACAAGTTGTTTACTAGATGTGACAAGTAGCGAAGAATTACGATTGGCAGATAAGTGAAAAAAATGACTTTCTGATAATGAAAAACTGATAATATAGTGGAAAAATTGTGTTGTTGATCGAATATATCAAATCATAAATCATAACAACAATATCAAAATTTTCATCCGATGCAATTCTTCTCTAATATTGATATGAACGATTCAACGTTTACAATAAGATTCAATAGAGATTGGACTTTCGTCTGAATGGTCAATTCCATTATCTCTATCCAATTAAGGATAGTTTATTAATGTTGACAAAGGCGAAATCGCTCTGTCCGTTTCAGGTTACAGGATTAATTTTATAAAATAAGTTGATTGTATTTATTGATTAACATGTTGATTGACAAAATCACATTAGTTTTGAATTTCTTTAGAGTAATTCGAAAGACATCTGACAACAGTATCATCCATCTTCGCCACAATTTAGTATCAAACTTATCTATAAAGATATATCAACTGTCTCTTTAAGATGTTAGAGGATATCTCTTTCTGTTTGCGCTACTCAGTTTTCAATAGAATTGATCTTTTTACAGTTAGTATTTCATATAAAAAACTTCCGAACGTATACTACTACTACAAACACCACAAATCCTATTATCCATTACAGCGTATGTAGGTTTTAGTTATACGAAATGAAATGTGATATGGGTTAGAGAGAAGACTGACGATTTATGGGAAATCCATAAGTGCATCCTGTTTGTATACGATAGCTTCAACAAAATAATAAATATTTGAAGATGATTTCCGATTTTGTGGTGAATTGCCGTTTTGTCAAAATATAATTCATAAATTTTACACAAAATCAATTTCTGCTATTATAGCTATTTGAAGGAATGAAAATCAAATGTAATTACAAAAAATGCAACTAGACGAACTACTACATAATAGAATTTGAGTGATTTAAATTGTTCATATAGCGATTGGAAATATTCATGATTGAATCAATCTTTTAATTGAATTATTTCGAGGAAATGCACTGAAAAAGTCTTTAGAAAAACGTGATAAAATAAGAGATAAAGGCCAGAAAATAAATAGGACTCAGTCGATGTATTACTTAGACTTGATCCCATTTGATTTACTGCTGTTTCTTCTAAAGAATCTTTATCCACTTCCAATCAATATTGTCTCTATAGTCTTCGCCAATAAAAAATTTCATAAAAAATATTCACTCTCTTTTCATGATTAAATTTTTTAGACTGAATAGAAATATATCCAGCATTTTGATTTGTCCTGAAAGATGATATTGAGGAAAAAGGCTCATTTTAAACGGCCAATAAACTTGAAATTTATATCAAACTCAATCAATGTGATTTGTTTAAGGAAGAATAAATTTAATCTATTTTATTATAGAATTTACGAGAGTTTAAGCTTTTGCAAAATACAAAATTTAACAGATTAATTAAATAGCACGAATGGAATGTTTCCAGGAAACTGACATAATTCAGTTAGAGGAAGTTAGGTTTCCAGAGATGTTGCTCCAGGTTTCAATGGGGGTAAATGGTTTACATCTTGTGGTTAGACAAAATGTAAAATAGTCTTTTTTCTCTACTTACATTGAACGTTGAGAAGAACTGAAGCATTCAGTGGTTGATCTAAAGCAATATGATTAACATAACATGTTAATGTTGCATTATGATGTGCACGTTGAACACGCGCCAATCTAGCATCATTTCGTGCTCCAATCTTCTGATCGCGTATAGTTTCAGTAATGTTGAGTACATCTAATGGCACCTCGGGTGCGTCCAATAGAGCTAAACTGCCCAAAGTGAGTTCCCAGGATAGTGATGGTTTTGGATTACCCTCGTCCACCACACAAGAGACAGTAAGGTCAGCATTCTCCTTGACTGGTATAAAAGGATTACCCGGATCCAAGATACGGTTGTCTATCATAAGGTAGGCTTTCTTTGGTGCATCTAGAAGAGAAATTGAAAACAGTTTATGTAAAACAACTTTCTTATCATCAGAAACAAAATATTGTGTTATTACAAATATTAACTTCACCTGTGTCGCAAGTTAGGTAATATTAACAGTTTCATTTACATTTCAGTAATGTTTATTTGGAACGATAACAAGCTCTCAAAGTGATGTTTGAGGAGAAAAAAGAAATTTTACATTTCATGTATTTAACAGATATTTTCTACATAGCAGTAGGTATTTTCAAAAAGCTATTTCAAACGCAATTTGCCTGAAGCGGTGATCGTTATAAAACGGTTTGAAGGTATTTTGTACAATATCGTTAAAGTAAATGATCATCCTGTGCTGCTTATTGAACGATATCTGAGCATACAACATCATTTCATATAATTGGAGAGACAAATCTATTTTTGTAAGCTGTGATAGTGGAAATGAAAAAATAAAAGAAATTGTAACGATATGTATACATATAGAGATTTAACAGATTATTAACGTATAAGACCTAAAACAAAGTTCCTTTGTGGATTTTTGAAATTCCTATTAAAATCTCCTTGTCAAAGGCTATAGTATTAAAATGGATATCATGTTTCTGGTCTGTAATCACTATATGTATTAAGTACTTTGTTTCTTGTTGTACAGAATAAAGGTGTTGGTGTCGAGTACCAAAATACAAGTTAAACAATCAGCATAATAATAGTCCACGAGGAGGGTACGTTACAGCTCAAGTTGTAAGTTGTAATGTACAAAATCTTAGTACTGGATCTCAAGCTAGAGGATACCCAGTGAAATTCAATTAGGTGCACTTTGGGCGAATAGAATGTGAGTGCGATTGACTCTTTTAAGCGTAGTATCTCTCATTCTATATGTATGCAATAATAATTTCGTTAACTTATATGAAATCATAAAGGTGGGTGCGTCAAGTTTTATCGTACCCACTATCGTAGTGATATTATGTTTTATACGCGAGAACCTGGATTTTTCATTCCTTAAGAACAAGTTAAGCGATCCGTATGCCTAGCAATTTGAGTTGTTCCACATAGTCGATCAAATAGAATTGGCAAAGAAACTTTCAGTCGATGAATCAACTTTTTATTGTAATTAGTTTCAATAGAAGTGCTCCAATCAATCATAAACAATCAACTAGAAATTGAAATCTTCTCATATTTATATCAGCGAGATTTTCCATTTATCCAAAACTATGGTTACACGTGTCTAGTACGTATCTATTTTTAGATGAGAAACCTAACAGAACAGAAGAGATAATAGGGGCACTTTTTCGTCCACCAAATGATACATTGCTTAATGTAGTTGAACAACTACAAGTTTCATTAGATAGAGATATGTTGGCGGTTTTACTATGTTTATCAGCTAATATCCGTATTTTTTATGGTTGTCCAACTATACTATTAATAGAGAAATAAAAGTAATTTATTATAAAAGATGTAATTGATAATTCAACACGAAGTCGTTTAATAGAAATGTTTTATGTGGACGTGTTAATCAGGAATTAAATTAAACTTGTCGACAAATGGTATTTCTAGTATTATTACATTTCTCATTTTAACATAAACGGCAAGTGGTAGTTTGTAAAATTCAAAGTTACAATAGTTAGAAATATCAGTTAGTGATTATTTTTGTACAAGAGAAACGGAAAAACGGTTTCCTTGTTGGCAGTTAATCGTGACAAATGCAATTGAAAAAGTTCGTAATTTAATTACGGTACAAACAAAACTTTACCAGCCAAGATTTGTTTGCACAATTAACTGTTAAGGTTTCCTCACTTCACTAGATAATCTAATAAAACTAACCTATTACTATTATTAGTAACAAGATTGGTAGGTGTTTGTACAGATAGTCGTGTTTTTTAGCCGTTCAAATTTGTAGAAGTGTAAATTTTGGATGCCCATGAGAGTGTACACAAACAATTTTTTCCGGCAATTCAAACAAATATATATGTGGTTCCGGAATAAAGAAACAATTAACCGTAAAAGCACAATTATTAATTTATAATTTGAATCCGTCAATTTACCCAAAGAAGAATTAGTAAAATTCACTTTGGCTAATTAAGTTTCAACGTTCTTTTTGCGTTTTAAAATTGCTCCCTGTCTATCTAATTGAGGGTGTGAAAATAGTAAAACAACGTAACCAGGTTTTTAATTAAGCCAAGTATACATTACTTGCTTACTTCCACCCGACAAATTTCCGTCTATTATCCTCTATTGTATTCCAGTTGATGGTCTATTAACCCAATTCTCTATGCTGGTGGTGCTTTGTAATCGTATTAAAGCACCGGTATACGTGTGTATAATATTCGAGTTAATTCAATTAGTATTTTAATGTGCATTTTACTATCAATGTGTTGTGTTTTTTCTGTTGATTCTATCACAGTATCACAAGTCAAAGGAGACATTTATATATTTGGCAATTTTTTCTTATAGTCATTTGATTTGTTCCAAGCGAACTTTTGTCGTTTATTTACGTGATACAGAAGCAATTACAAGATAATTAAACTTTTTAATCAACCGGAATAACGACTGAAACGAATTTTAAATTCTTTCATTTTTCAGTGCACTGTCAAGTTTTCTAATTAATAACGAATACATCAATCTTAATTTCAAGATTCACCTTCATTTTATAAAGACAGTTAGTTTAACGTAATTTATTAGTAAAAACATGAACTTTCCTATATTATAATCGATTTTCTTTTTGAAGAAAAAAATGTGTGAGTGATGTTTCCGCCATTTAAGTTTCAAAACACGTGGCATTAAACGTAATTGAAATCATATAGGCAGCTCGATCAAATTAGCTTTACAGTCAAAATCATCTTATCTCTATTCTACAAGAACGCTCTCTATTAATTATTCATTTGTTAAGTTATAAGAAAAATTGTTTCATCTATCAGTCTGATGTTTATCCACAAGAGAACATTTTCAGTCTGTATCGGTTACAGCACACACACACACACACACACAAAAAGCAAACTTTCCAACAGAAAGTTATTTTTTCAACAATTAAACCCTTCGTCAATTATCCTGGATAAAGAAGAAGTTTCAGGACTAAAAGTATCGTATTTCGTAAAACTTTCAGTGACTGAACATTGTTACCATCAGTCGTAAGGATTGACGTAGCAGCAATAACAACAACAACAATAGAAATGAGTAAAATATATCTATTTTCCCAAACGTAAACAAAGTCAAAGTTTTGAACATTATTTTTGATGTATTTATCCAATACAAACGGATTTAATTTAGTAAATAGTAGTGGATATCATGATTGTTTTGACAAATCGTAATTTATTTCTATCGCCTGATTGATTTAGTTTTAGTTGTTTTGTTCTTTATATTGTAATGAATATGATCATCTGCTATAATTAACGATAATTTTGGGAATTGGGGCGTGACAAAACCTTCTAATTGAGCCCAAGCCGATTTTCAAATTGATAACAAGATCATTGTTAGGAAGACTTTAAATTTAATATTTTTCCCTAAAAGCTTTTGAACGACAGAAGCTCTAAAACTACAAGTTAACAATATAAGTGTGTATGTGTAAAGGTAAAATCTTACTTTCCCTTTTATTAATTCTCGTCTCACGTACTCTACAATCGAATTGATTGTATAAATGTGAATATGGAAACGTGTTCATTATTGATTTCAGTTTCATTTCAAATTGATATGTTTTTTCATGGCATCCTCTTACTAAATGTTGAAAACGACCACAACATTATACCGAACAAAGTGATGAAATGTATGAAGATACATTTATCGAGCTCGTAATTCTTAAAAAATTATAGCAATTTATTTTTAGGCTGAATACTGTGTAAATTGGCTAGACGATTTATAGTCTACCACTTTTTCATAGTCAAGCATACGAAAGAGAAAAAAAACAGATCTTTTCAGTAAGCATTCATAAACATTCCTATGTCAAAATGAGACGCTTTAATTAATGTCAATAACAAAAATAGACTATAATTTCATTCTTTATAATTTACAAAAAGAGAAACTTTAACGTTAAACAAATTCACTTCTCTGCTGGGAATATCTAATTAATATTTCCATTACGTTAAATTTATCGTAAATTAAATTGGGTAGTACAAGCGACATGCGGAAGGTTTTGATTATCTACAGAAGCCTGGGATATGTGAAATTACATTTCTTCTCCATAAAACAACAAAACAATAATAATGCCACAATTTCCAGACTATTTTCCCGACGATAAATTGCGGCAAATTGGATTAAACGGTTGAATATTAAAATTTAAAGTGATCCAGAGGACAGTACACAAAATACTTTATTTGGATACAAACTTTGTAAGCGATTTTATTGCGATTTTTTCACTGTAAGTGTTAGTTTTTTCAGCAAATATTGATCTGTAATTAAACCGAACTGCTTGATAATAAATTTTGAAAACAAAAAACACCCGAGATTCCTAGTTAATATTCGATTAAGTGGCTTGGAAAGGATCTTAGGTTAGCTGGATGAACATAAATTTTAAATCTCATACTATGTTTTCCATAATATTTTTAACGATCATACCGTTATCGGATACATTAACGCCAACACAGTAATTTAATGTTGAATTTTCACTTGAAGCCATCGTTAACGAACATTATGTTTTTTTTTTATTAAACAAAAATTATAAATAACAAGTTTATTCTACATTGATTCGATTTATATGAAGCACTCAAATAATAATAAAAAAAAACCATCTTGACACTTTGACGACAAGATTTGTTTAAAACATCTACATTGAACAATCGGTGCTGTCTAAACTGATAAAATCACTTTCTCAATTTGACTCAAAGCGAATTTGAACAATTTTCTGATGCCGGAACCAATTTTCTTTTGTACGGTTCTCATTATTCTCGTCTTTTCCTTATACCGTTTATTTTTTTTTCTTCAAAACATTACGACATGGAAAAAATCTCAATTATATACACACCGCCGCGACAATTTTGTCCTTTTCCTTCACAATATTGTTTACTTTTTCTTTTGCATTTAACATTTTTATTAAATGATGGAGAAATGATGGAATTTCTGTCCACATTATGATTTGTTAAAGTGTAATTAGGATTATACATGGCTGTCGTGTAAGTGGCAGAATTTAGATATTTTTCAACTGTTATTCAGAAGAGAGAGAGAAAATAAGAGTAGGAGGGTTAAGGTCTGAAAAAGCGTCGTCGTAATTAGACGTGAACAAATGGTATTTTACATTTGCATATATTTGACCTAAACCTGAATGACTAAGAAAATAAAATAACACAGCACTTGAAAAAGAAACAAAGTGAAATGTTGGAAATTTTGACGCCTACAATTGATTAGTCCATTCATGCTCACGGTTTAATTAATAAAACTTGGTCGTTTTATCAAAATTGTAAGGATTCTATGTTGTTCAACTTACTTCCCACGAATACATACAAATTTTTAATGATACAAACTTAATAATGTATGTACTTGGAGCATGTAATATGGACTTTAATTTGTGTAATTACTTATCTAAACGTAGTATAAAGGTTGAACAGTCTTGTCTTGCATACTATCTAATGTAGTGTAATGTATTCAATTTATGGTTACTATGGTTCATTAGTAATTCACAAACAATTCGCATTAGCATCGTTTTACAAAGTTGCTTCGGCGATTTACAAACAAAGTTATATAGAAATACACAACAACAAATAACAAGAAAAAGATAGTATAGTGTAGAAATAAATGAAATAATTAACCGTTCCATTATAAAATACCGATTGCAACATTAAATATCACATTTACATATTTGAAAATAACAACCTAGCAAGTGAGAGAGATGGAGAATTATTTGATATAGATTTATATACAGGAAAAATATTTATCAAAGTATTTGAACCGTTAAATTTTATAGATCGCGAAGGAGTTTAGCTGTTACAGAAAACGTCTCGCTCCGTTATTTTGAGCTTTTATTTATCACACGCACGCAAAAAAGCTCCTTTAACCTATATATAAAAGAGCTCAACTTACGTGATTCGCCTATTTTCTTATTCTTCGTTTCCTCACACATCTACAGTGTCAATATGAATCGATTACAACAACAACAACAACGACAACAATAACAACGTAGATATATATCCGGTTGTTTAAATTGTGCTATTTTAAAGCAATCTATTTTTTTGACATTTCGATTAAACAAAATATAATCAGGTGTTTGGATCTTGATGGATGTGACAGCAAAGTCAATAGGCTCTATTTCCGATTGAATTCGGTTATTGTAGAATAGCATATAATTTGGACATTCAGTTATTCATTTATTAATAAATAAATCTATTAGGAGAGTACTAGTCCAAAGATTTCTATTAAAATCATCAGTTCACTTTCCATATTTCATTCAATAAATTTAAACAATTACAGTCAATAATCTGCTTTTGTTACACACAATTGGAAATGTTTAATTACTAGATGTTGGAATAACTTTCAAGTTTAGTAGACGCGTTTCACAATTCCAAACTAATCAAAATTAGTTATTGATTTTTCTCTTTGATCCGTTCTATAATTTAATTGATGACACAATTTAGGTAATTACAAATTTATGGTGATCGAGTCATTTAATGAAAATCAGTTAGGAAATGTTCACATTGAAATTGACCAATAAAACACGTACCTACATGTAAATGTTGGCTGTAGTCAATCAAATTTGAGTTATTCCCTATTATTTAGTAAAATATTATCAGTCAAGAAAGTTCAACAACAATGTGAAATCGAATTTGACTTGTATGGTACTTAAAGTTGGTATAAAGTCGTGTTGAGTTGTTTAAATCTGTATCCAAAGTGAAATATAAGTATCCTAGAAATTCAATTAGAATCCGAAATATGTCGACAACTATGCGAAATAAGTTTCCCTGTGAACATTTGCATAAAAATCAAAACGTAAAAATATTTCGCCATTTAAAAAAATTAAAGAAACAAAGATTAGCAGTTAAGTGAAAGAATACGGACTTTTCGTGTGCGATGTCTGCAAAACGGCCAAACGAACCTTCACTTTGGAATTTGTATAATGACCCTATGCCGTAACGGTGGAATTCGTCTTCAGCGACACGAATTACGTATGGCTGTCTTCTTTGTTTTCAAACATTGCTTCTAGTTTTTGTGAAGTTTCATTTTGAAAAAAGCAAAAAATCCTGGAGGACATTGGAAAATATTTCAGTCATTCTTTATGATACCAATCGTTTGCTATCGTCTGCCTGTCCCTATGTCCCAAAACTTCTGAAGTGGCGTTCATTATCCGTCGAAAACATGCAGTTAAAACACGTAAAAATCTCAAAAACTATGAGCAATTTTCCAAAACAAAGGTGACAGCCATATGTAACTTGTGTCGCTGAACACGAATTTCACAGTTATGGAATAGGGTCATTATACAAATTCAACAGTGAAGGTGAAAGTTTTGCAGACATCGCACGCAAAAAGTCCCTGAAGGTAAATAGATGCTGGGGTGTTTTTATGTGAAGCTTCACTTTAATTTCTTTCGAAAACGCCCGTCTTCTGGGTGTTTAGTTTTGGCCGAACACTCTGTATGTATATTGTAAAATTGCAAATAAAAGATTCGTATTGAAAGTATAGAGAAATAAATACAATAATAAAGGAAGAAAAATGGACAAAAGATACAGCCATATGATTGGGAATAATAGGGCAATGAAAAGACTTGGACCAACACTGATAAGGTTTCATTGAACATTGATCAAAAATGATGAAGGTGGAAGAGAAAGCAACGAAGCGTATTCAAAGCTATAAAAGGACTATATGTCTCAAAAATATAGTCAATCTTTAAAACAAAGCAACATCATAAAAAAAATAAAAATGGAAGGAGGGTAGAATTTAACACGACAGTTCATAAACAAAATTTATGTTATTTATGAGAAGTGAGTGGAAAGTGAAATGGCGATCACAATATGTCGACGACAATTTAACATCTGATAATATGAAAGAGAAGGAGCGGAAGAGTTCCTAAATTATATAATGTTCACTTGTTAGATTCACCATAGAAATTGATGCATTTTGACAGATAGATCGATGCAGAAGAAGTGTTGAAATATAATACGAAGGATATATTACTTCACATTACCTAATTAGAAGCGTACTGTATCACAGTCAGTTTGTGATGTCTCATCAAAGTCAGCAAAAAACAAATCTAAAGATACTGATAAAATCTACTAAAAAAACTCAGGTTTTTCGCCTTTAAATCTCTAAGGATAGAACGATGCTAGATACAGAAGAATATTATCTTTGTTGTCTTATGCGAATAAATAAACTTGGAATGAACTTCAAATTTGGTACCTATATTATACAGCATCAATATAGAAGGCCCAATTCACAATAATTTTGTTTAATAAGTCAACCCTAAAAGGTCTATGATCGGTTCACAATAGGATTCAACTAAAATTTGTATGTTTACATAAAGCATCAAGACATATTCCAAGTATTGCCAACAATAGTTGAAACCATGACGTCACTAATTTGCATAGTAAGTATCTCCATCTCGTACTCTTTCGTTTCCTACAGTTGGCAACATAGATCAATTAACTGGTCATGTAGTGGACTTTTCTTGTATTGTTGGTTTTTATATTTCATACCTGACTGATGCTTTATTTTGCACGAAAAGCAACAAGCCAATATTCATAAATAACGCTACAGATGGCACATTTTGCTTGCATCATTTCTTTGCTCCAGTAGCGTAAGATAATGGGTGGCACTGCTATCCGGTGCCCACGTCGACACAAGTGCCTCTGGTTAATATCTAATGAAAACGGTAAAAGAACTCAGCTGAATTAAATTCTGCGCTACTGCCTTTCGTTTTATTTCTTTGCTACTCTTGTATGGAACAAGTTGGGAGTGCTGCTTTTGTTGCTTGGACACATTCACAACAGTTATCCACACTAAACTGCGTTTTGACGGTTGCGTCACAAATTTACCAGATACCATCAGCATATTGCCAGCAGAATCTGCCTCAGTGTAGTCTAGACTTAAGATATCAGACCTGTAGTATGATTTATAAAAGTCGAATTGAAAGTACTATCCAATACTATCTATGAAATTAAAGCATTACTTCATCACGATCAAACTTAATTATTAAGCATTCAATCGATCACCGTTGATTAAATTACGGTAACATTGTCTTCAGGAATTCTATAGAATTAGAACAGGCATGGATATATCAATATTTTACATTGCAGCCATATTCCAATTAAAATATTATTCGAAATAAAGCGAATTATAAATTTTTAGATTGATTGTGAGTTAACTTCAGTTTTTTACCACAAAAAAAAAATTGACCGAATCAAATAGACAGATATATAAAAAATTGTTCACTTTTATCTAAATGTACTGCATTTCATGGTTAAATTACGAAGAACCGTATTACTAATTTGAATGAAACATTGAAATTCAATCACCAAAGTGTCAAATATGAACTATGCGAGTAATTATGCCCTGAAATTGATTGTTCTATTTAAAAATCTATCATTCAATCTAGCATAGATTTGGACGTGTAGTCTGGAACAGGATGATTCCATTTTAGACTGCTTATTTTAATATTATTGTTTGTAAATTTATTGAGTTACCGTTCATTAAATTGAAAAGTTAACAGTTTAATTGACGATTTTATTATTTGCGTTTTTGTTTTTGTTTAACAATAAAATGTAGTTGTTCTACAGTAATGGCAATCCAATCGGCTAAACTGATCAAAAATAGCCCAAATTTATCCGGTTTCTCCCTGCTGGGTATTGCAACCTCTCTCAAATTACATAATCTTTCTAAAATAACATCCGACATATATCTTAAACGTACTGAAACAATAGGCGGTGTATTATGTTGAACAGTCCATTTGATTAATGAAATTAAGCATTTTTCGAAAATTTTATAAACTCGATCACGTATTTCTTCATTATGTTTCTTTTTCAATTCTCTACGTAATCTTCGTTTCATTTTCCTACGTAATGCAATCGCACGTAATTTTGCAAAATATCTAGCAGCTTCTTCTGGTGTCATTGCATACAATTCTTGTAATAAATGTTTCAAACGGTTCACTTTATCTTCTGGAAAATGATAGGCATGTTGTTCATATAAATTGAGAAAGATTCGTCTATCTGGTGTCGCTAATTCGTCTATACGTCGAAGACATTTTTGAATAGGTGGTGGTGGTGGTGGTTGGTCTACAATAGATTCATTACCATCTTCCATTTTGTTTTCAATTGGTTTTTACGTAATCAATGAAAATTTAGAATAAATTGTCGTGAATTTAAAATTTTGACATTTTCAACGTGAACTAGATTACGATTAATGAAAAATGACTAACATTATATTATAAACCAGATTCATTATCTGTTTAGATTAAAAACGTATAGTAGACTCAACATCGATTCCCAAGTGTATTTGTTATGGGAATTACAACATCGAAATTCAATAACCAAAGTGTCAAGTGTAAAACTATAGGCCTAATAATTTAAATGAGCTCGATCATTCAACTTGCCAACATAGTAACAGTACATCATTAATTCTATACTTATTTGATTAAAATTTGATTAAATTGTGTAATAATTACATACCTAAAATTGTTAATTGAATCGGTCGACCTGTAACAACAAATCCAAAAGCATCTTCTGCTTCACATTGCCATCTACCATCATCTTCCAATCGTACATTATCAATAAACAAATTACCACTAGCATCCACAAGGAATCTATGTCCAATAACACGTTTATTATTTGTATTGTCTTTAAGTATACTTTGTACGATTTGACCATCTTTCAACCAAATACTACTACTAAAGTTTATATTGACTGCACACTCCAACATTAATTTTGTATTTTGTTTTGAATACATTTGTGTAAATTCTTGTTTTGGATTATTAGGACTAGATTCATAACTTAAATTCGTACGGTGATGGATGTCAGCTCGGATTGAGCGATGATGTTGTGCATTTCCTGTATGTGGATGACGTGTATGTGATTTTGTTTCCGCATGGCCTGAAACAGAATATATAGAAAAGATTAAATATATATTTAGGTATACCTATATAGATATATATATAGTTATATATACACAAAGAAAAAAGTGAAAGAAATTCACTGGTGAATATTAGAAACATGTTGGAATTCTTGAAATGTTCTCTTGCCTCTCTTGACGGATCGTGAGTTATCTACACATTGGAACGAAAGTCAATATTGAATGATGGACGCATATAAACGTAAGATAACATACAATACAATCGCTTGACTTGATATAAAAGAGTACAGTAAAACTTCAAAGTTCAATACAAAAGTATTTTCACAAATTGAATAATAATGTAAACAACACTCACTGTCTTTATGAAAAAATGCAAATACGAATTAACGAAGCGTTTGATATGAAGAAAAGTAAAAGCAAACGATGCTGGAACTTAATTATTTTCTAGAATAAGAGAGGTGATTAAAAGAAATCGCAAACATATTCCCCCATAGAGGCAGAACCTTCTTTTGAAATACTCAAAGAAAAATAAAATGAGCCGAGAGTTTAATTTTATAAAATTTTGAAATTTTCCACCAGGTCTAATCATAATATTTATGTTTATCAAGAAATGTTTTTAGATTCATCAATAATTCATTTGTGTTGCAGTTGTTTATGAAAATACATTAACTTTATAAACATAATGACGCCGACTATAAAACATTGACATGTTATTAAAAAAAGATTTGTATTGTAATTTGTGTCAGTTGCAGCATATAATGGGTTTTTTTTATTCTACATTATCTATAAGGCTTTTACTATGACGATAACAACAAATATTTCATTAAATATCTTGACATAAGACCACTTTATCCACCTCTAAAGGGTGAAATCATTAGCAAACAGTCTCTCCCAGTGGCAACAGAATTCTAAAATAACGAAATAAATTATTGTTTTAATGTCGATTCAGATTTAGTGGACTCAGAAGTACCAACAGATCATTGAGATACTTGAATATGGAAATAATTGAGCGCTCATTAACTTTCCAGTCGTTGATTTCGATAATTATTTCAGCAGTACAGCGATTGAATATCAATTAAGTGTGGAAAAACTGCATCCTATCTACAGCTCAGTTATTCTCACGTCCGGTTGTCCATGCGTTTTTGACCTAGAATTATATGTCTTACAGAGGGTATCATTATGGAATTAAGATGTAACGAATTCAAGGGTAACTTCTGAAAGCTAGAACTCATCAGCTAATCACCAAATTCTAACAAGAGATATATCGTTATAAGTTCAAAGGTGCGGATTCCTAAACTGGTTATTAGAAGTGTTATAGGAGATCTTTGCACGACTACTCTACCTGTTAAAAATTATATTGCCAAAACGGCGTCAAATAATGAGAGAAATCTGTGAAATCCAGAAACGTATCATTAACTGCTGGCGAACCCATGAAGAACATGCTTAAACGGCGAGAACTGGCCGATAAGCAAGTAGTCAGAAACTAATAACTGTCGCTCCATTCGTCTATCTCTAGTCCGAAAATCTATTCCAAGTTCAAAGATATATCTTCCTCTGTCACCTGTTTTTTTGTTTGTTGGTCTAGAAAAGTTCCGTCAACGTCTAGAGAGTTTAGAAAAATTAAGACCCAAAAACTATGCTAACATAAAAATGATAATACACAAATAAACTGTAAAATACCAATAAATATGTTTTATAGCTATATTGAACATCCGCCTCAACAAAGACAATGGGTCTTTTGTATAGAGATCAAATTTTGAAATAAGATATTGGAAATATCGTATCGTATCTTTTCTACTTGATATTATGCGAATTGGTTGAATTATTGCGCCATTTATTCAGATTTTCTCCAAATTCACTGGCAATATATATACCTACCATTGAAACGAATAGGAAAGATTTTGTCGGGCGCGTTGTCATTGTATAGTTGCCTGTAAAATAAATTACTTTAAGGTAGATAGAATATTGCGCGCTATTGTGCACAATGCCCTAGCACTAGGCGGTAATTAAAATAGATGTGATTAATTTTCTCTCTAGTTTAAGTGTACAAATCCCACAAGATTTATAATTACACCAAATCCGAACGCCTTCCTTCCTACATAAAATCAAACAATCTAGAATGAAGAATATAGTGAAAACGTCGAGAGAAGACAAAATCTTCTCGGTATAACTAAACTATTTAAAGTTGGGAAATTAGTACCAATTAAATCTAATTTATTGTGTCTACGGTAAATTTATTATATTTTGATGGGAACAAAAAAATATATTCTTTCAACTCAATTTATGTGAAAATGCTGATAGACATCTTCAGACTGCTTGATTACTTTGAGAGGTAGAATATAAGCCTTCTAGCAAATGCCGTCTATTGAAATTTCAAGAGACTCTTGCCTTCATGTTCGTTTATATGTACTGGCAAAGAAGACGTTTCCGTTTTATTCGAATTTTTTCTTCGGCATGCGAAAGGAAAAACTGACTATCTAAGAATTTATCTCAAATTTATCAGTTAATTTGGAGATTTTCGCTTGGAAAGTTTATTAACAGCGGATTCTCAATTTTGAGGATTTTCTCTATATGAGCTTCAAAAGTGGTAGTAAATTAGAATTATACCCTGTCTAACAGTTGACATTCGATCATCTGTTGTAACTGTTTGTTGGAAATTTTACAATGCTTCTAATAGGTTTTTTTTTTTAATTTAAACGTGAAGAACAGCATCTTGTTAGATTTTATCTACATTTCTAAACTAATTTTCCACAAGATGACTTTTCAGCTGAAAGAACAATTTAGACTCACTGAAAGTTTACGTAATCAGCAATAGGTATACTAGAGGAAGAGGATGAAAGTAATGGAAGCATTACGGCTATTTGTCTAATTGTAAATCATCAAATGTTTCATTGTAAGGTGAAGAGTGTTTTATGGTTGTAAATCTTCGATTCTTCCTTTGTATTGTTATAATAACAACAATTCTTTCTTTCCCAATTATTTTTATTTGTTTTGTTGCTCTATTGATCCGTCTAAATGTTTCCCAATAATCCAATAAAATCACCAATTATTATTCAATTTTCTCTTCTTTATCTCTTTATTATAACTGGATTCATATATTGTTAGCTTTTAATTTTCTCACCACATAGAGAAAAAAAGCAATCGAAAACATGAGATAATCAAGATTTCAACAGCATATTTGTTGGAAACGTATATACCATGTTGCTTTATAAATTCACAGAATGATTCAATGCGACAAAATTGCGATAACGTTTTTTTTTTTCTTTGTAGTCGTATTTAAACGACCAACAGACGGAAACTGTAATATTTTGGTTACAACTGAAATCTGACAAAAAAACTTCCCAACATAACTTGTTTAATGTGGACAATGGAAACCACTTAATAGGATCGATTTGGTAGCAACAATTTAATTAAAACGCAAATGTGCTGCGGCAGATTAAATTTCTGTAAAAGAATGCATAAGAGCAAAACAAAGAGCTCTATTTTTTGTTTTGTTTTTGTTTTGATTGTGTAACGACTTTGCAAATTAAAAATGAAACCAACTCTTATGCTTTAGCGTTGTTTTTTTCCTGTTTCGCGCTCTCTTTTAATCCTTTATATCGTTTCTCACCAAGATATTTTGTTCATTTCAACGGGAAAAAGGATTGTTCAATTCTAAACCGTCTTACAAAAATATTTACTAAATTTGAATTTGATTGAATGCGAAATGGTGGATGATTTAAAACGAAAACGATTTTATATAAAAGTTAGAATAGGATATATATGTATGAAATTTAAGATAATACTGTCTCTCTAGAGGCTTGTTTGCACTGGCTTGGATTTATCTGAATTGTTTCCGGAATTGGCTATATCAATCTTTTAAAAACAACTAAGTTTGCTTGAAGTCATTTGTTCACCTTCCTCTGGGTATACAAACTCATTATCGACGTTATTGTGTCATTCGTCTTGTGTTTCGCTTCCTATAATATTTGATACTCGTAAACTTGATAAACTTTGAGCAAATTTGTGCCTTCATCTTTGGATATCAAAAAAACAAAAAACAAAACGGACGTAAGCCTTTTATTATTTTCGTATATATAATTTATTTAGGAAACAAAATATAGTTTCATGTTTGTTATAAGTAACAAGCTAAGAGTTTTTCTGGAAACTTTCAAACACATTTATTATAGAAATCGAAAATAGACATCTCCATCAGTCTTTCTTTCACAACTGTGAAGCTTTCCTCTTTCCCACTGAAAGAATATCATTAGCATTATTTATTACTTACAACTGAATGTAGTTTTTCATTATTTTTTCAAGTAAACGTAGACATCTTTAACGATTTTCCACGACTCTAATTCGTAAAAAAAGAGGGTGAAAATTACAAAACAATTTTTTCAATATTCATACACAACCGATGATATCAGAAAACAAGATGAAACAGATACATACGTGAATATTGAGAGTACTTAATCAAGTTAATGTCAGCTAGAATGCTGACTGCTCATATATCAAAACTGAAAATTAATGAGAATGACAGTTGGAACCATCACAAATCCAATAGCGGGGGGCGACAGATTTCTAATTTCATTCTATCTGAAAATTGCTGAAAATTCAACATTGAATTGTTGTGTTATTATTCATATTATTCTGTTTTACCTCAATAAGACAATAATTAATTGAATTCTTGAGCTATATTCTTAAGATAAAAGCATTAAGCCCTACGTGACATTATTAATAATAATAATAATAATATAAGAGATGGGCAAATCATATATCAGACATTATCATGCATGACACTAGGGATGTGGTGTAGATAACATGGAAGGCAATCCAATTTTCAGGATTCTAGAATATTAGTGGTGAAATAAAGGCATAGTGCGTGATTCATATCAGTGTAGTTACCCTCAATATCCTTTGTCCTTCTAGCACTCCATAAATTAAAATAATATCCTCGAGCATTTTCTATATTAACAAGATATATTTCTCCATTGGAAGATTTTTTATTTTTATACACTGACTAGACGACTTTAAGAAACTTAACGACTAGATCGGACTAAATGCTGATTTCGTGTAATTTTTAATAAACGAAATCATAAATTTCAAATAACAATAGAATCTAAGAATTTAGTGTTGTGTTGTTACAATTTTCCGAAGATTGTTTCTTGTTTTTCTTTCAAGTATTTACCGGTTTTTAACTGTAGGCGAGGTAAAAACTATAGACGTCTGGAACAATAACAAATATCTTATTTATTACGAGCAAAATTGAAGGAGAAGGTTTTTCGAAGAAACTGACTTTACTACATTCCCTTTATTATAAAAAATTATTGAAGTACACTTCCTTTTCAATTTCATAATATATAAAGACGTCTATTTTTCACGTCAATTTGATGATTTTCCATTCGATTCAAGTTAGATAAAGTCGATAGTATGATGATAGTAATATTGAAGATTAAAGTGTCCATCTGTAGCACACTTGGGACCGTAATCGAATAATTTTCAATTTTTTAAAACTATTCGTTGGAAATTGTAGAAATTTAAATCACGCTCCAACTGCTGTAGACAACAAAACGATTCATACACAAAATGGAAGCTCATTTTAAGAGCAATACAGAATCTAATTACGCTTCATCTAACGATATTTCTTTTTAAAGCTATAAGAAGATGAAATTTCGCTTCTAGTAGCAATCAATAGGTATATGCATATTAGATTTTAAAAGAAAAATTAAACTTTTTGCTATAGTTAGAAATCAATCAACATTATAGCCTACCTACCACAGAATCATTATCCAAAGTTAGTGACTTTAGTTCTGTTGGGATGACGTTTATACAAACTTTAACCCTCATATTAACGCCAACGTCAATTAAATAAGGTTGACTATGTGTGTGATATTAAACAAAATTACGGACACCAAAGGATAAATTGTGCGTACCTTCCATATTTGCGGAGTCCTGAGCAAGTCCCACAATCGACCTTTAATCTTAACGATATCCTCGCATACCAAATTCTAAAGGTGGTATTCAAGAAAGTAATTGTTGGGAAAATCAGAGGATTGCCTTGTCAATTAAAAATTGTGCTGTATATTTTACATCAACTATTCTATAGTTGTCTTTAATTTGTATACATAAACTGTTGAAGTCTGGACACTTTTTGCAAAAATACTCACAACGCATTGATTGTTAAACAAATGTCGCTTTTAGAGTAGCGTTTATGAAATGTCTCTGTAGAATTGCAAAAGTACAGTTCACCAGACAACATTTTGTTTTACTCATTTTCCCAACAATTATTTCCTTAATTAACAACGGAAAACAAATTGTTGCAACTCTGTATAGACTTGTAGACTCCTAATTTGTGTACCACCGTTTACACCGTTCAAATACAACAACAAATCGAACACTTAAAGGTTGATCAATTGAAGATCGGCTTACGTAAACACTGCCAACTGTGTTAGTCATAACACCTCTTTATAATCTGTACTTTAGATAGAAAAAAATAGTGTTTTGAGCTGTTCCAGCTTATATAAAAGTTGGGATCTATTCATTCATTCTACTATAATGTTACAAAATTATGCGAGAGCTTTAATAAGGTTGGGCTTAGTGGTAATCCAAAGCTCAAACGTATAATTTCAATCAATAGTTTCATGTGATTTATGTAAAAACAACTAATAAAAGCAAATGATTGTAAAAATGAGATAGATGGAAAAAAAGCTGAATCCACAATAGGAAGAATTATCGTACGAAATTATTAGATTTTTATAAAAGCTGTTATTTTGAAATAGGCAAAATCTAGCTTTCTATATCTATCTATATTTTATTGTAATGGTGGTAAAAATATTCAAATGTCAGATAGAAATATATTGTTATTGCTCTATACTTTTTTCAATTTCTATACTTTGTTGAGGATAGCTACGTTTTCAATTTTCGAAAAGATTTCCTTTGGCTAACAATAAATGTGAATAATGAATGAAAAAAAAATCCTATATTTTCTATTTATTTTCAAAATAAGTGGGCTTTTATTAATTTTTTTTCCCCAGAAATATCCAACAATAAACGACATTAAAGGGGATTATTAAAATGATGATCAAAGAATAAATCCGGTGTGGGAAACGAGAACATTGATAAAAAAAAAGTTAATTGCTTTGAAATTAATAACGTTCAAAATAGGTATGGATCAATTAGGTATAATTAAATCGTTTAATTCTTTCAACGGTTTGTAGGTGATTTAATGACGATTCAGAGAATTCACGAAATATGACGATAATGACACCAAAATCAACCACTAGTATTTTAGTGCTTTGAAAGTTAATAATAATTGTCAAGAAGTTTCATGAAATATAAATTAACTAGTTAACGAAGTAAAGAAGAGGAGATGGTGTATTACAATATTAAGTTTCTAAAATACACAATATAGAAACTAAGAACGAAGACATTGTACTTTCGGTAGACAAATTAACTCAACTTTAACTATAAAGTACAAAGTGTGTGTACACATTATTTGTGGCTATATTATTGACGAACAAGTTTGATTATCTCTACCAATAATGAGACTGGGGATAAGGGATTAATCGACACCATATCTCAGTTTCCAAGGCGAAATTCTCTGTAACAAACCGCACCAGACAAATGGTAATTTTGAAGTTTTTAAATGACTCACTCTATAATTAGGGCTAACCGCTGTTAGCATGATAGTAGCATTTTGTTAAAATAAGGATTACTTCTCGAAAGGATTCACACAATTAATAATAATAATAATAATAATAGTTCGGCTATTTGCCGTATAGATTTATGATAAACTAATAAATTTTGTAAACATTTATCTAAAGGACAAGATAAAGATAATAGTAGTGTACTATGTTCTCGTTACTCTTAGTTAAACAAAAGGGGACGCTAATTCAAATACAACTACCCTTTTCAACAAACTGGACACGTGTCTTATTCCACGTATATGTATGTGTTAGTTGAAAATGTTCTTTTAACTCAACAGACAGAAAACACTTATTTCAATCTAGTAAAAAGAGGCGTTAGAGAATCTAAACAAAAAAAAAAAAATCGATAGTGTTGTTTGTTGACTAAGTTCTCGATTACAGACACTATACATATGCCTATAGTTCTATAAATGGTAATTGCTAGTTTGTTATACCATATGTCGTCTAAGAATATTGTCAAAGATTACTTCCATGGGTTATTTATAAATGCTAGATGAAAATTTCTTCCACTGTGGATGGTCAACTAGGAAAGAGGAAAACATAACGCATAATTGTGCTGTAGGACTTAAAAATATGCCTCTACGTGTCTTTCTTCTATAATATGTCAATGGTAATCAATAAATGGTAATTAAAGAGTTACTTCTTTATTCTAACTCTAAGTAGTTTAATATTTACTATCTCTACCTGGAATGTACCGTTGTCAGTCGTTTTTTCCTTCTTTACTCCTTTTATCAACACCTATTTGCAGCCAGATCTTCAAATACTTATAGTCGTTTGGAACTATGGAATTTTCAATCTACTTCCAATAGTCTTACATCCTTGACACTATGATCCAACATCAAAGCAAGCCAGTTTCGTATAGAATAAAGTTCGAGTACTATCTGTCCTGTGACACAGTTTTCTTGGAGGATAACTCTGACATTGTCTCTCAGGAAATTCTAGGATGCTCTATAGGCTGAACTCAACAATCCCTTATAGAAACCATTGTGTGTGATTTAGTTTTTCGGCAAATTCTGATGATCTTATCTTGAAATTAATTTATTTCAAACTGATTGTAAAACCATCAAATAAGAACAGTTTTGTTGACATTATCATAGACAATTCTTTGCGTTCACTGATGTTATCCAACAATAAAACACATTGGTTGTTTTCTTCAAACGAATAACTCACAATTTTTTTCACTGTCGACTTGAGTATAGTTAATATCAAATTTGGTAGCTTTCCTGTTCTCTCCTTACGTCTATTGACACCTTTATTCTTGCTGACATAGTAAGACGCTTTCAGATTCGATTACACACTAATGATTGTTCGGAAGCCGATAAAGCTTTCGCTTTTTTTAGATTACAGCAAATTTTATTTTTGCTGTAACAGAGAATAATAGAAGACTTAACTCAACATTGGGTATTTGTCGATAGAAAATTCTACTATAGGAGTATTTTCACACAAAAAAAAAACGCTTTTTTAAATAGATTAGTCTGTCTGACCTACCAATTAATTTCGTTATAGACAAAAACGTATTTGATAGGCAATCCTACTTTGAAATGTGGTCATCAATATTTTAAAATATTTTCAAACAGTTATTGATTTCCTTGTTAAAATAGATTGTTGTAAGTAAGTGGAATCATTATGAATTCAATTGTGTAGGTACATGAACATTTTGAGGATCACTGTCACGCTATTCTTCAAATAAGGGGATAGTTATCGATCGCTATTCGACCTAAACATGTGGTTCTATCCAATTACAGAATGTAAGAAGAGATGAGTTTAATCTCCTAAAAAGAACGAAATAGCTTGAATCGTTTCTCTCTGAAGCTTTTTAATTATCGTGAGTTATGCTGTATGTATGTGTTCGCTCATGTATGTATAGTTATATGTGGGGAAAAAAAAAGAAGACGTACATACATTTTCATTTCTGCTAGTTAGTTGGTATTTACAGAAACAGAATGCAAACATTATTAAAATTGTAGTATAATTACAGTAATATGACAAGATAACATGCTTCTATATCTACTTGAACTTCAGAGTATTAGTTTTATTAAAAAAAAAAGGTCGAAAGCTTCTTTCTTAATATTAAAATGTTCTGATTGGCTATTGAAATGAATTTATTGTCTACCGATCTTTTGAAGCATTGAGATAAAAATGCGAATTCTTTATAAAGTATGCGACAGTGCGAGTGCTTCCATTAAAATATCTATCTAGAAGAGTTTGATAATTACTGATGTTTTGTATATAACAAAATGAATATATTTAAAACAAAACCTTAATGGTTGTTTTCATATAAACTAACAATATTGTAATTTGATTTGTTAATGCAATAATCTTTCTCTAGTATGCTTTAGTTTAAATTTGCCTTTGCTTGTTTCTGTTTTATACTAAAAGAGAATTTTCAATAATATATCCTTTGCTACAGGCAAATTAATAAAATTGATTAACTTTTGTAAACATACATAGCAAAGGAAACGGAAAAAGGATGAGTTTTCTTTTTGCTCACTTTTATGTAGCTAAAATTGTATGTGTGTGTGTGTAACTTTAGCCATCATAATTAAATGTTTTCTAAATTCAAATAATCTTCAAGAATTGTCTTCAAATATTTGATAAGCAACAACTTAACAGTTGTATGATGGTTTGATAATAGAAGGAATATCAAATAACAAATATATCGGTGAGGACCTGTTGACATCTTGTTAATTTGATTCTTGATTTCGTTTCCAGTCACCAGAAAGAAAAGGAAGATAAAGGATAAAATCGTATTTATCTAGAATGTCAGCAAATACTATTCGTTCGTTTTTGTATTTTACAGTAGAAATAATTTAATATGAGAGATTTAAGTTCGATAATTTAAATCCACATCATTTTTTTTTTTGCTAACAGCATACTTATTTTCTCGAATTAAGCATAATTTAACTCAAGCTGTGATTTTTTAGCGTATAGAAATTAAAGCGTAATCCTTAAATGCCAGAATTTTACTCGCTTCCATGATTGTTTGGACATACGTCTATACAACTTTCAGTATTGTTTGAATGTAGACCTATTCCTTTGGAAATTCCAATTAAAAATACTGACATGGACAAAAATAAATAAATGCTTACCACCAAGTGAACTCAAAAAGAAGTACGGTTCTATCCTTTATTGCAATATGGAAAAATTTGCCGCAGGCGCTGGAAATCGAACCCGGAACTTCTACTCGCCCAGCTGGCGTAAATTGGCTATTACATCATGGGATAAAAATAGTAGAAATCCGGGGTAATGATTCTACTGAATCCGGATATGTTGCATCGATTTACCTGGGAATATATCAGCCTAAATTAATTAATTAATTGATTGATATTAGAGATAAAACAGTTCTGGGTTCAAGTCGCAAGGGGTCAATCGGAACTTTTTCAATATGCTCTTTTGAATAGAATCAACCCATGAAGAAAACATAAATTTGATTATTTCTGTCAAATATCCCAAATACCTTAAATCGCTAAAATTATATGGACTATAATTTTAAAGTTAGTCTAATTTCGATTAGATTTTGCTTTTCCAGTGAGCTGTAAAGGTGCCTTCTTGCAATTTAATTCCAGATTTTCCTTGTTTGTTTAGTTTTTTTTTTTACTATGAGAATTTCAACTGACTTTATCGATATTCCTCTACACGTTCAATCTATTCAAGGCATGTTATTACATGTAAATTTCTGAATTCAATTGAGCCCATTTGAAGCCATATTAAGTCAACGTTTATTAGTCGAATAAACTAGCAATTATTGCAAGCAATAATTGACAATTAAAGATTTATAGGGCTTCAATTTTGAGTAGTTTCATTTACATAACCGAAACATAAATAAAACAAAACAAAATAAATAAATAAAGGAGAAGAGCATAAATAAAGTAGAAATTTAAAATTTAGATAATTCTGTCTGCTGCAAAAGCTATTTGTCAATTTACAAAAATACACACATGAAATTCTGTATAGAAAAAATCGAATTGCATAAATATATAAATACATGTACGAACAAAAAAAAAACAATTGCAATTTCAGTAAAGATAATTACGAAAATTACTGAAAGCAATTTTTGGTTGAACTGCAAAAACGTTCTACAAATAACTTTATAAATAAATAAATGTAAACTCAATTACAAATATAATTTCGATTTATTTTACCCGGATTATTTAGACAAAAAATCCACACAACTTTCTTCATTATTTCACCTATTTCAATATGTGTACCACCTACATACAATCACAGTTGAAATCTCCATAAATCTATAGCGGTTTTTAGAACACCATCATCTATTTCATTATTAAATAAATTTGTTAATCAAATGAATGTTGAAGTACCAATACTTGGTGTCAAAATCAAAAGAATCATGAAACGTCACAAGTTATTCACACCGTCATAAACAGATTTCCATATTTTTGTCAGAGACGATTTTTTACCATATCCTGTCGCCGTCGTTATTATTGGTGGTGTTGTTGATGTAGTTACTATTGATGTCTACCATTTTACAGTGAACGAGAAAAGTGTTGAATGAATGATTGAATATTTCTATCAGCAAATTCTTTACATGAAGTTTTCTTCATGAAACGTATTTGCATTGAATTATGAAGCCAGAGAAAGCAAAACAAGAGTGAATTCTTAAAACAATTAATCAAAACATTTGAACTATTCGATTGGTTGTCGATATTTCATATTATCGTTTCCAAAAAAAACTGTTTAACGACTTTGTTGATCATTTGCTATACGAGGTGTTGGCACAGAATCCCATTGTGGCGTTAGGCCAGTCGTGCACGCCGTTACCCGTTTGTAATTGTTAAGAAACTTTCGAGTATACTAGCCACCCATCGGTATAACGATAAATCCAAATCAGAAGTCAAAAAGCATATCACAAAAACAGCATGGTCCAACAAGCTGGAGATAACTATGTTTGCTCATCTTTATCATTAGTTTGTTGCAGTTCTTGAGCTACGTACGGGTGCTCTTAGCATCTACAACTGTGATAATAATATGAAGCAACAGCGTCATCCGCATCTCTTAACATTTTTGAAGCATACTGCAAAATTTTCAGTTCTACGTGTGCAACAAATGAGTATCCGACTACTTTGTGGGTTTTACCAGTTTTGAACAAATCTGTAGCTCTGTGTACGACGGGCCTTACACACACTGTGTCTACATAAATCTATCAGTAGTAGCAAAGTTTTGTTGTTTTTAAAGCTTTGTCGCTATTTCCAAAGATATACTCGCATTTCATTAAATTGATGTTCTGAAATGTGCGTTGCCACTGATGAGGTACAAATGTAAACTCATAGATATTTCATGAGTTGCTATTAATAAGCATCTACTTGATGCAGTTGTGAACAATGGAAAACAAGACAGTTTCTATCTCAAATAATGGCAAAACCTACCTTTTGTAATGAATATAACGATAAATATAAATGTATTCTGGGATTTAAGCACACACCAACCTGAATCTAAATCTTTTTCATTGACCTACGTTGTTATTTACATAACCCAACTTACTTTACAATTCTCTGATCTTTGTTAACTTTCAAATGAATAACTCTTTATAGTTACGTAAAATCTCGAAACCCTAAATTTCAACTCATTAATATTTTGATTATTCAAACAAAATTGATAGAAGTTTGTTTAGGTAATAGTTCAAACTTTGCATTAATTAATTACTAAAAGACATGAATTAAAATCGGTTATCTATATAGGTTCGATAGCAAAATTCATCGAAATTTTGATAGAAAATTTATTACGAAATTCTGAAACTACTCAATGTCTATCATTAGACAAGTTATTGAGATCTTCTATATGAGTTTCAGTTGAAGGGTCCCAACTGTTTTCGACATAAAGAATCTTCACTTTTCGTCGTTTTCATTTTGTCAGATTTTTAACAATAAATCATAGGTCAACTAATATCGTCGTGTTCCTAAACGTTGAAATCTAGAACCATTTATTCTTGAAACAATCTAGAAAGGATGTGCCAAACTTCTGTATTAACAGATTTAGATCATAATTTAAAAATTTTCGACATATCATTGATAAAATTTGGACGAATATGGAACTGAAAAGGGATATTGCAGAAAAGTGGAATACTCTATACTTAAATCGGTTCCAATCGATTAGATTAATGTAAAACAGTCGACGAAGAGATGGTTTATAACTGTGAGTTAATAGAATTTATGCTCAGATGATAAAATTTTTACATGAACCATTGGTGTGTGCCTCAAAGACAGAAGTTATTAAAGCAAACGTCATTATCTCTGCTTTTTTTCTTTGTGTTTCAGCTAGAAAGTTCAGCTATAAATTCTGCACATAGCTTTCATATTCTTTAACAAAAGAATGTTGTTTATTATCCTTTATCTTTCTGTTATTTTTAATTGCGCATTTCCGTTATTTACAGCTTTTTTATTATCTGAATACGACATTATCTTCTACTTTGCCAAGAAAAACTTTCACTCATTTTCATTAATTATAGCGAATTTTAATTAATTACAGAATTAGCATTCAATTGGCTTCCTGTCACGTTTCCAATTATTGTCTTAAACTTGAACACGACTATAATTATTGAGATGCAAAAATTGATAAACGCACAATAGGATTTCATTTAATTTTCAATCACCTGGCTTCTTCCATTTAATATTTTGTATAATATCATAAAAGATTTGAATGATGTTTTCCTCTACATTTCCTGAATACATCCGTTCTGTTTTTATCGTTCCATATCGTATTTTCTAAACCAAGAGCACACGACAAGGGTATTTTTGATCCGTATCTCCTGTCTCTTATAAAAATGCTAAACGGAGCGGCTTCTTTTGCTAACATAAATTGCCTACATTGGTGCACTTATTAAAGATTTATTACAGATATTATCATTTATATGTTTTCTTATTTTTTTTTTCTCTCTCTTCCTTCTTCTATTTTCAAATAGCTATTGTTATCAAAACATATTAACACACATAGATAAAACAAATTTGATATAGAGTTTTCAAAATTTCTAAAAAGGATCTCGTAAATAGCTCAACGTTTATATTTCTTTGTTTTCTAAACTCATCTTCAGTTGAATTTATATGAAAATCCAATTTTTCGGGTATCCGTGTTTCTTAAATACGCCATGTAGTTTCACAATTTTCCATTTTTCACATTGTCACTACACAAAATACGCTTCCTTACTTATTATTTATTGTAGATTATGTCTGTCATGTCAGACTAGCAGCTTAAAGCTGTTTTTTCTTTCAAATTAGAGGAAACTGCGAGAATTCCATATATAAAAAGGCGAATTTTCTAATTCTAACTGTTCAAAAGATTTGTTGTGTCAAGAGTGGTGTACTGTCTAGAGATTCTCGTTTAAATCCCCAAATCTTCTCAAATTAAAAATGTACGAGATCTTTGTCTCCATATTTTAGGGAGCCGGCTGTTAAACGGTAAATATCAAGATCGATAAATATTTATTTTCCAATATCACTAGAGAGATAGCTGTATTGTGGTTGAAAGTACGTCTTTTACCATTTATTAAGTCGAGGACTTTAATAACTGTCCTAATATAGCTCAAAATTAAAAAATAATAATAATAGGGAATTGGTGGTTAACTCGAACGCTATAACCACGTTTAGCCGATTTGTTTCCGGCTATTACCACTTCTATAATTCAATTCGTATAACAATAGCCTTGTATGGGAAGCTACCTCAATATTATTCAAAATGGTGTTAAAGGCCACCAATGTAAAGTTTGTGCCTGTATTAATTTCGCTAGCCCATTATCTCAAATATCCACGAGCATGATTATTGTAATTGCAGATATAACAACAATTCCGTACCTCATGCAACAATAAACTGAAACAGTTAGTATGTACGATGAACAATTTTTGTGGGACATAAACAATCATCTATTATGGATTAAACAATTTGTTAAGCTAAACATGTTCTATTATCGTTAAATTAAACCACACCTTACGACTTATAAATAAGTGTCATAAATTAAACTCCAATAAAACACCAGTTAAACGGTAGGAAAACAACCCTTTAAAACCGTTACCTAACATTAGACATCTAATTATCTTCACAACTTAACCTAATTTATGTTATAACTTCATGTACACATTGGTTTACAATTTAACGTTCTTGCCCCGTTAGTGGAAACTTACAGTTATTGTAGAAACAAATGGTAAGTTCTCTAATAGATGATTGAGAACTATAGAGTGTTTTCAAAAATTTGACTTACGATATCGGTGAAAATCAATTGGTAGCTGTAAATTCTAGGAAAACTTTCGTATTACGACCGCTATCCAGTGATGTTCGTTTAAATTTAGATCAACTTATGAATAATGGAAGACGATGGATATTATGATAGCTACCTCGTTTGCACAGATTATAGTCGTTAATATTTAAACAAATAAAAAGTTAAAAGACAGACAAGCTAATTTTATCAGACCTCATTTACTTTTCCTTTAATAATAAGCACACGTAAGTATTCGAATGAATAGTTATTAGGTTTGGAGCATGTGGCATGTTCAAGCAACAATCCCCAGTATAGTCTTTTATGACGTTAATGATGTATTAATAAATAAGATTGCTATCTAGATGGTTTAAAATTTTAAAGAGATTAGAGTCCTTAAAGGAAACCATTTAAGCTGAGTAGAGAGGCATTATCTGGAAATAAAGACGAAACCGCTTGGACGTAAAAGCAAAGGGCAGTATGGGAAATTTATTTCACAAAAACGAATGGTCTCTGATCCATTTTATTAGCAATTTTGTTGTTATAAAAAAAACAAGACAACACTCCAACCACTATAGGTTCATTCTCATGCAAATATCCCATATTTATAGGGAATGTTTCCAGATTTTCACTGTTATATGTGTTTGTGTCAAGTTAGGGGAAAGTCAAATGATGTTAGACACTGAACAATAAAGTAGAAACAAGAGGACATTTTGTCCTAGAATCTTTTCCACTTTGTCTAAGTGTCTGACGGAAGCGACCTAACATTAGTCTGTTTTCTTTGTAAGACAAACATACTAAATAAGATTTAGAATATCTACAGACCAATGTAACGTAAACGGATTTAAAGATATGACTGACAATTTCAATTTTCTCAGAAAGAATATTGCAGGCAAATTTCTACTAAAACTTTTACTACAGCCAACCAAAAAAAAAACACAATTTTCCGTTGAAAGCTTGTTGATGAGCTTGTTTTTGGTCGTCATGAAAAGCTAAAATGATGCATCATCATCACCGAGTCTCATTTTCATTTTACTTTCCATTTTGTGCCTCCTTTTGAAGTGAAAATGATCATTTTAACATACACACCATTCCTATTTTGTTTTTGTGCCACTCTAAAACTAACAATATTAAAATGCTAATTTGTGTTTTATTACACTCAACAATAGATATACATGTTCGACTGAAGAGAAGAGAAAAAATAACAAAACTGCTTAAAGGAAGACTATAAAGCAATTCATCCGTTGATCGTGAGAATGCTTTAGAAAGAAAAATAGGGACTGACATGGAGTGATATCAGCAACACACATGTTACAACAACACTTTCAGATGTATTCAATTAAGGTATGCTTATCGTTAGAGACGTTAGCGATCAGTGGGTTCAATGTTATATTTTCGTTGCTTAAAATTTCAATTTTCTCCTAACTTTTTTCTATTTAACTTCTCATATTTTTTTGTGTCTTCATTCATATCAAAAACCGGAAAGATTGATAGTTTCGTATCTTGTAATATTTCACAATGTTGATTCAGAGTAGTATTTCAATAATAATTTCACTTTTACTCAGTCAACACCTCGCAGACACACCAAATATTACATTTAATGAATAAAACTCCAAATATTTTCTCAAGATATTTACCATTCGCGTTCTGCTTGTTTGTTAATGCTTAAATCCAGGAAACGAGAGTTTATAATGGAATTTTTTCGGGCATTCAATATTCAAACAAAGCCAATCCTGATATTACAAATATCAATGTTTAACATGCTTTAATTAGCTATTATTTTCGGTTTATACCTAATTGTTGATCATTGACCATACCAATTGTTCACTTTGATTAATTAATCCAATATTATTAATTAAATATATCGATTTTACGTGCTTGTTTGTATAATGTCATTTGGTTGTCTGATAAAGGACATTTTGAACCTGGTAGCCGTTTGTCAACTAGCTGATTGCATTAATCGCCTAATTTCAGTTGGAACATCTCTAAGCTAAAGATAGTTGGAGAAGCAGATAGAGGAAGATGATGATAATGGTAATGTGATGATCTTGATTGTAATAAAGGCTACACAACCACCGGATGACGCAATTAGACACTTTTGATTGTGAATATTAGTCTCTCTATCTCCATATCTATTATCTTCACTTCCTTTACGACTACATTATCGAAATAATTTCTAAATTGTATCAGTATCTCACTCTAATGCTGAGTATTTCTTAAAAACATTTATTAAATTTTGTAGATTTTGGATTATGTATGCAAACAGCAATAGTTTTTTGATATTTTGGAATCTGTTCATACATATAGGGATTCCAACGTATTATCTTTATTGGACCATAAATATTAAACTGGACGAAAAACTGACTTTCATCGTTATATAGTTAATTTCTACACAATAACGCTTACTGGACCAAAAACCACAATTCCAACAGAAACACAACCGGAAATGACAAATTTAAAGCCTCCTGCTTTTGTTAGTAGAGTTCCTTAATTCTTCGAATAATTTTAAACAAACTTTATTGTAGGTACATACAATGAAAGCTTTTATTTTATAGTTGAACTAAACCTGGAATTTTCATTAAATTGCTGTTTGAATAATTTATGAATTTTTTTATATTCTCAATTAAAGGTGTTGTGAAAACACCAAGAGCAAACATCGCTCATCAATTTTATTGCATAAAGAAGCGTAAATTTCATAAATCTGTACATAATAAACAATACAAACGTAACTTGTAGTTATATGATGCAGAAAATCAGCAATAGCAATCTTAAAATTAATGTTAGCGTAATTCTAATAATTCATAAATCTATAACAGTCGTTGTTCAAATCCTCTACCAGTGTCTAAGTATGTTAAGAACTTATGCAAGATCGATATGCACATCCGACTAGGCAAATTGATCCAAAAAGAGGGTCAAGCATCCTGTTGGTCTCCATGTAAACTAAGACAAGATAGAATTGAACAAGAAGATGTTTTGTATGAAAAACGCAGAACATCAATATCTGTTATAACAATCACACAGCTTCAAGATTCAAAATTATAGATTTTCTCTCTTGAACTCGTTCTAACACTATAATACAACAGTATAACACTCTGTTCTAGATTACTTATGAAAGAATGAAACAAAAGTAATGTCACAGTGCCAGAATAACGTAGCCAGTAGATAAATCAACGATGTTTTTACACTTTTACTCTACATTCTATTACAGACTGAATTGAAACGGAAATACTGTAATGAATAATTGTTTGTTTTACGTCTGTTACTGCTGTCTTCATGGGTCTCGTAATTCTTTAACGACTGCATCAAAAATCCTAGAACTTGGTAGCTGTACAGCTTCACATTGGAAATGTATGCTTTTGCAGCTGATTGTCAGTTTTCTAATGCGAAGCTTAATAAATAACTAATATGTGCAATTTTAATCAACTTTCAGATTTGTAGAGAGTCAGTTGTTTATTAACATATTTATTTTGTCTTGTTTGAATCTATATAAAAGTATATTTTTCTATTTACAGAAACTCGTCAAACAGAAATCAAAAAAAGAAACAAAGCATTTCTATAGACTGTTGTACGTTTAATATGTTTTCAGGCTTACCAAGTCTAAATTGCAAAGTTAGTTGGTTGTGGCTGTTCTGTAAACATTGAACTATTCTTCTGCCAACTATTCCAAACTGGAACCAACATCTACAATTCTCATAGACAGTGTATAACAGTGAGTTACAAACTTTGTAGCATGCGAACAGTTTATTATAGTTGCAAATAATTAAATATTATTAATTATAAATGAATACCATTATAATATAAAAATGCAAATATTTCCATATTATTAATATAATAAAGTAGCAAATTCAGATAATCGAGATTAGAGTGTTAACAATCTTGAACCTTGTAAATCTAATTTAAATTGTAACAAAAGCTTGATGAATGTATACGAAGGAACAATTCGACAATAGCTTCAAAAAAAGCAGTATTGTTCGTCTCAATGTTTGAAAACAAAACATTCCACAAAAGCTTTGATGATGTCTTATTTCTTTCTATTGGTCAGCAGCTTATTCTGTCAGTATTGTGAACCAAATGGAGTATCTTCAAAAATAAAATCTTTTTAATGAAAATAATTTAAAAGACATTTTCTTGAAAGACTATACAAGACAGTATTTCAAAGTTAATTTTGTTCCAGCAAATTACCAAGGATTTAACTGTTAAATTGTGTTAATTTAATTGAGTAATTTTTTTTCCTCAATTTAGACACCTTATTAAGATCTCTCTCTCTGGCTGTCTTTCGTCGAATTTTTGTATTCGCTTTGATTCAACACACAATGATTAAGTAATTATCAAATATAAATGAAGGGATTTAGAACTTGTCGCTTCATATAAAAGAATTTCGTATTAAAGCTGGCCCCCTTTATATCAAATACTGACTGACTCATACTATACATGTAATAATTGGAACATCTGTCTAGACTGTGCTATATATTTGTGTGGATCTCTATCGGGATTATCCACGACAGATCTCTATGTAAATTATAGAGAGTGCATTCAAAATTTATATTGACTGCACTTGGGTCATGTTTTAGTACAACGATCGAGAAAGTACAGAGATTACTGTAATTGTCTACTATTGAAATCTGTCAGTGTTATTTGATTGTAATCATTTGATACGGATTTTTATTCCAATTTCGTACACATTATCTATAATGTCGGTAATAAAACGTTGTTAACATCATAATATCCTATAATGATGAATTCTACAACTGATACTAATGAATTAGTTTATTGCAAGTGATTTAATCTGTTTTATAGTTTGAAGTTTCATTACAGAAGAAGAAATACACTTTATACTGTAATTAAAACAATATTCGTCCACACCCATTCTATACAAATTACATTGCATGATTAATTATATAATTATTTTCTGTAGTTTCAACCGAGAACAATGGCCCGTTATAAACTAATCTGTAAAGGGTGGTTTTCAAAATAACATAACACAAAAACTTTTTCCGCATATACCGTTTTGATTTCCATCTATCCTATCACATATAAACGAATATATTATGGTGATAAATTTGGAAATTCTTTGAAATAAACCATAAAATCACCGTTTTTAATATTATACATCTTCTTATACACCCCTCAATAGGTTGATCAATAAGTTGGGGTGTATCCAGTCTAAGCACCACTTCACACAAGGCAGAATTTCCGGTCTGCGTTCCTCTAGCGGTCTTCCTTTTATCAATAATTGTTTGTTTTTCTTGATTGCAGTCATAAATAATGCGGAATGAAATTTCGTATTTAGGTTTCCATTTCCAACAAGGAAATGTTGTCATAAACAACAAAAACAAAACATATATACTGATTGCACTGATTGATCATTAGCGACAACTCGTTTCAGGTTGAATTGCTACTGTGTGTGGATTTTGCTCGTTAGTATTTTTCAATAAGCGGATCAATAACACGCCTACTGTTTAATTTAAAATTTAAAAGAACAAAGTCATGAGTTACCAAATACAGTCGCATAGAAATAAATCAATTCCGCAAATAAAAAAGCAAATTTCCGTGTGTATGTATACACACACGAAAAAAAAGCAGAAGAAACACACAAAAATCCTATTGTTTGTTGTATGTACGAGAGCATCCAAATGGTCCAATTGATCCCTATGTGGCTATTGTGGTAAATTCAGGCTAGAGTTAAATTTCTGTGTTCTCTTTTTTTTGTGCTTTTGGGATTGACACAAGCAGACGTTAAACATTCCAAAAGGAAATAATTTATTTTTGTGCTAGAATTGAGTCTTTTCTGCTCGTCGATTTTTTTTTTTTGCTTTCAGTTTCTTGATTAATAGATAGTAGTTTTAGAAAATATAATAAAACTAGAGAACGACTGTTTATAGTTATTTATTGTTATCCTTCCAGTCCTATACAATTTCACCAAAAAAAAAAAAATCGATCGATTTGAATTTACTGTTGGCAAATTGCAACATGGGAGAAGAATTTTATTTTTAAATTTCAATTCTGTCCGCATATTCTAATATTGGAAAAAATTTGTTGAATTAAAACTATTTCCAGACGATTTCCTGTAAATCGAGTTTCACAATAAGTAACTCGCCCTAAAACGAAAATATGCAATATTTCTGATCCTTCTCGTCTAGAAGATGTCTTCGAAACGATCTCAAATAAGTTTTCTATATATATGTATATGGGTAAATGCATGTCTTTTACATATGTGTAACGTGACCCTCCTAAATCTCAAATTCTTAATAATCTCTTTGGTTACACTGTGTTCGATTTTACGTTACGAAGAATTCTGCATATCCAACAGATTATTTTAAATAAATTTTCATCTGTTTTCCTTTTTAAAAAAAAAACTCAATTTAGATTGAATGTCCTGTTGTTTACAAATATTGTCAAGTCCCAGCAAATAGTATTCAGTCAACTGAAACTTCTTGATGTCAACGTTCTTTAATGTAATTTGACATAAATCATTTACTATGGAAAAGACGCTAGTGGGTCGTGTATCTTGTCAAGTAACTGTACGTCTACTAAAATAACAATTTCTGTATAAAAATAACAATAAGGAATAAAGCTGCAAAATCCTTTGAGATAGTTTTTGAAATTGTATTACCGAAAGCTTATTGTCAAACCTAAAGACAATAGAGAAGTACTGAAAGTTGTTCACTTTTATTTGAGTTGATTGAATTTAATTATGAAATTGCCAGAATATAGTCGATACAATACAGAAATTGTACAATAAGATGCAGTAAATATCATTAATTTTGTATTATTTGTATAGAAACTGTTATCAATCGGTTGGTACTTAATGAATGGACTTGATGACAGTAGGGTCGTTGGATAAGTATAATTATCGTCTTCTCATCTACATAAAATCTAATTTCAATCGGAAAAATGGAAATGAAAAGTCTTAATTAACGGAATATTGATTTAGTAACACTTAGTCTTATGAGCTTTACAGACGATCAGATTGTAAGGAACACCATTAGTTCATAATAAAGACGTATTTATTAAATTAAGCATTTGCTTAATCTATGAAACACTCAAAATTCTTTCAATAACACGAATTATTGTTCCTTTTGTTAGTTTTATAATTAATTAAATGCCTACATAATATGCTGGTTATATTTATATACTCAATTAACCGACATTGACGAGAAATATCGCTATGCAAATAATTGATTGTTTCCAGTTTTCAATTAAAATTCAAATAATTTAAAAGCATTCAAACATTCATAGAATGAAAAGTTAAACACACATATATAGAACACTACTAATTAATAATGTTTGGTTTTGCTTGACTGTTTTTGAATAAAGTTCAAACAAAATTATTGTTGTTCCCTAATAGAATCTGTAACTCGATCTTCAAGACTATCCTCAATTGTTTTGATTGCTTTAAGCTCAAAAACATGGAAGTTTACCAGTATAAAGAATAGTGATTTCCAATATGTTGAGGTGTATCAGTCAGATGATGTTACAGCGATTGAATCAAAACATAATTAAAATAACACAAGACAGGATACTCGAGTTAAGTGAGCATTATCTTTCCCCAAAATCGCTTTTTACAGCTTCCTTGTACAGTAAGTTGTTTCTTCCTATCCAACTCACTATGCTTACATTGATAAGTTGCTTGAGTAATTAAGGAATCTGTGTAACTCCCAGTGAAGATATCTTCCAAATTTATCATCTAATGCAGATAAATATGCATGAATATTGCCGATTTGTCTATACTGTCGGTATACGTCTATTTGTTGCCATCATCACAATTCTCGATAATTTGGAAAGCCTGTTATGTTTGAGATTACAGTATTTCTTCACAATCGAAATGGCAAAAATTGGGTAGTTTAATGTTACTCGTAAAAATGAAGAAACGTTTGAATATAATACAAATCTATCCCAATTTATTTTTGAGAATTATACCAGCAATTCGTCGAGACAAGCAATCACATAAATAAATTAAGACAATTGTATGCATCTAATATATTGCTCATATTTTCTTATAGAAGCACGTAGTAAACATCTAATATATCCTAGACTCTGAATAATAGTAGATTTATCTGTCTTTTTATTCCAGAAAGTTCATCTTGATTTTTATGTGCCCTCTAGCAGATCAGTAAAGTTTATAGTCTTCTGAAAATTCTTTTTCTATTTTGTTTCACTAAAAGTGAAGAATACGTAAATATTTTTTCTCTTATAAACAATATTGATTTCTCATATACGGTAATCAAACATATGCATATTTGCTATTTACCAAAATCAGGTGAATATGCAGTGTTCTATGTCAATAGGTAGATTATATTCATATTCAAGAGTTTAACCGATGTTAGCATTGTCTAGAGAGACCATTTGTTAGCATATGTTGTAGCATGAATATCTTGCATTCATGTATGTACAATCATGTCATTTATGATCTATTAGATCACACAATATAATAAAGATATATCGATGAAAATTGTGCTCTAGTTTGAACTAAAAGGACTAATAAAATATGCAGAAAATGGTGTTGTGTGCATCATTAACAACCAGATTCGAATTGATACTGATGCAATAATGGTACTATAAAATCTTGATGAAAGGCTCTAAATACATATATGCAATGAATTCTTGTATGACGTAAATGTTGTTCACTATATAGAACTTCGAATGTATAATTACTAGTGTTCCTCCACTATCTATTAAGATTATAATAACAAAAACAATATCCCCGATTGTTTGTACTATTAATATAGGAACCTTTGGATAGAGTAAATAAACATTTAAATGGTTTCCACGACAAATTGCAAACCATGCCAATGATTTATGTTGTATTCATAGGCAGTAATACTACAAACAACAAAGTACACATGCGACAGGTATTATGAATGTACTAACAGAAACTTATATTACAGTAAATAGAAAGCCGAAAGTCAAAGTTGTAATCCTTGGAGAATAGCGGTCACGTCATTTGATGTCGATTGTATAACAGTCGTACTTCCGCTTTTTAGTTTTTAAATTTTAAAATGCACTGTCTTTGATGGAGAATCAGGGAATCGTTTACTATCGAACAAAATAGGCATGTAGCTAGAGTTGCCTGAAAATAAAACTTCTTGTTGAAGTGTGTATTACTACTGCAAGAAATCAATAAATCCACCCTCATTGTTGTTTATACATGTAAGAGAAGTCAGACATTCATTTGTTTGTCTGGAATAAATGGAAAAAATCATACACTAGAAAGTATATTTTTAATTCAAAAGGTGTTCTAAAAGAGGTCAGTAGCAGAATTTCAAAATTATTCATTTAAAATGCATCTATCTGATTCAATACATTGTCCGTTTATTATTAAATTTCTATTGAAAATCAGTGGTTTGTATTAGGTCCAGTAATACGGTTACATGTAACAAAGCTTGTAACAAGACCTTCACTATATGTAGTGGATTCTTGTTTACTACATCTGGCTATATACTATCTATATGATAATGTATGTATACACAGTAACTACACTAACATACAGCTTACACGCAACCCGAATAAAATTAATTAGTGGAATTTATCGTCTCCAATACTGGCACGACCCAACCAACTTTAAATCTAAGCTAATGCGAGCGCCTTTGATTATGTATTCAATGTGTTCGTCCACCGTCCGAATGGTCTAATTTATTTACACGAAGGACTGTTGGCAGAGACTTGTTTTAGTTCGCTAGTTGGTTAGCTGGCTGGTTGCCTAGTTGCTACTTTAGCAAATCATAGCAAAAGGTGAAAGGCGAAACTCTTGCACTTTACCTTAATTAACTTATGGCCCCGGAAATAATACCATATTTCAGAGGGTCTCACCTTCTGTATATACGGAAAGCATATTTCATTTGAAAAACAATTTCTGTAATTCTTCGAGTAGGAATGTACCTGACTGATGATATAATAAAAATGAACCATTACTACTGGTGTATAGAATCATTTAATCATATTTCTATAGTACTGCTGCTACTGTAAACTGAGTCGTTAAAATGAATCATACTTTCCTGCTTTACCAGTGCTTGCTAATTAGGTTATAACAAACTTAAATAGTCGTCCTATTTATATTGGTAATGTTGAAATTTTAGAATATCAACCAAAGTTAGACCACAAGACAATTATTGAACATGTCGATTACGATTTGATGGCGTCTTTCAACATCCACCACTGGATTATATGCTCCGCTGTTGGTTTTCTACACAAATAAAGGCTAGACGTCGTTAACATAACAACAAATAACTGTTTATTATGGGACCTGTAACGAATATGCTGGTGAAGATGCTGTCATGAAGATGACAATAATGATCACCATCACATTAAAAAGATAACAAGAAGTTCAATACAAAATTCACACATCACCTACTATTATAATCAGATTGGTTGCCAATAAGCAGTAGTTTGAAAGAAAGGCTTATTAATCTGAACTATCAGCAATAAAGACACACAATCTTCTTTGGACCGTTGCATTTATCTATTTATTTTTGATAGATTTTACGTTATATGCATATTCAGAATAATATCTGTTTCTTCTTCCCCTATTTATTGTCTTTTAAATTGGATATGAAAGCTTAAAAACTGTCGTCTAAGATAGGGTTATCTCGTCTTCCAGTAGGGGAATCCAGCACATTTTCCACAATGTTGGCTGCAATGGGTGCACAATCAATACGGGAGCCGAGAACGCTTCTCTCATTCAAAGCTCGATTCTAATCCAAAGATAATTTAGTTTACCATTGAAATTCATCTGACTATCTACCTAGTTCTAGTTTAAATGAAAATTACGATTTACTTTCTTATATATATAGATATCTACATACTTGTAGACAATATGCTTCAACACCATTTGCAATAGTGCAATTACGACTAGCTAAACAAATATATTTCTCAGTCCCAATAACAAAAATATTTAAGAGTTTAATTAAATGTTCTGCGATATTAATCAGTAATTAGCTAGTAGTATAGAGAAACACAATTTTATGAAGCTGACTTTGCTTTCTAGTCTTTTTTATATTTTCAACTGTGAGTCAAATAGCATAAGTTTGCTGTTCGTATACCTGTACCGGCTGAAGGTGCATGAGGCTAGAATCCATCGAAGACTTACAGCACAAATAGAGACAGTGCTTCACCACAACAGAAATTCAACAACGATCGTACAAGTAACAATTGGCCATATTGCCGTACTCATATTGTGTTGCAAGCTACTGATGGATTTCAGCAGTTGATATAAAGTCTCAGTATACAAGAAACGAATTTTCAACTGAGCGGCTATGTTTACTTCAGATCAGACACATGGAAATTGCGTCAGCTTCCTGAAAATTGACAACCAACATTAAAATAGACGCCCGTATGTACTGACTACAAAAATACAGATAATTTTTGAATTACCCTCGTATATTGAACAAAGACCAAGGACCTATAAAGGTACAATTTACTACTCAAGTTATAAATTTTAAAACTATAAATGAAAGACTGTTGAGTGTAATTGTCTGAAATTGTTTGTTCAAAACTTTGAAACAACAAAACACATTTGAGTTTCTGATTCATGGAAAATTAATAGAAAAGAAAAATAAACAAGAAACGATGAATAGAAAACAGAAACTATAATACGAAAGTTCAATACCTACACTACAATTGTAAACTAACGTCGTTTGTTTGTTGACGAAAGCTCTAAAAGGATTTATTACTGTAGAACATTGTGTGTGTGGTTAGACCTTTAGCGCTTCAGTATCCACCACAGATTTGCTAGTAGTCCATTGAAGCATAAACTGTGGAAGCTATTAAGCAAAAGGACCTCTTCTCTATATACTGTATGTGCTTGCTTATCAAATTTTGGTCGAAAATCGTGGGAAACATTTACATAATTTCAACGACAGTATGCCGGATAATAATATCGTTCTAATATGAAAACAACATTAAAACCAGATATGTATTAATATTACTAATAAAAAAATATCATTACAGTAATTTAGGATAACAAAAGTTTGGTAGATCACGTTCATCATTCGAAAAACCACCCCTTATATGACGGTAAATATCAATGAATACCTTGATGTTGTAGCATTCAACGCGATTTCATCGAAAAATACAGAGAGGAGTTGAGATAAGATAAACGAATTTCTAGTGCTGCTAGTAACGAAGCTGAAATAAAGATCGTATCGACATTATAATTTAGATAATTTGGAAGGGACAACAAGAAGGCAACTGAAAAAAAAAAAGAAACATTCACCATTCTATCATCCCACAAATAAGTCTTTGTGACACATTTTACCTTTAGATATGTACCTTATATTTAATGCAGATTAATATAGAAATTCCCCTAGTGATACGAGACTGAGAATAGTTGATGCATGAAAACAAATATCATACGGTCTATGTGGTTCACAAACAATCGTAAAACAACTCAACAACAAGAATAGGAACAGAAATAGTAGAACTAAAAATTGACAGTATATTTTGTTATAGTTTTATTTTACAGCACGTCTGCTTGATATTAAGGTTGGAGATGGTTTAGTACATATCATGAACAACATATATAGGCTTCCGTACTGTAGAAATGTTCTTTTATATTGTTGTTATTTATCTCAATTATTCGTGAACGTTCGGTCTACATGTCCGTTTACATGTTAACATCCTACAATAGAGAGCAACACTGGTTTTTTTCCTCCTTCCTTTTAGAGAGATGAATGTTTTTAGCCGTCCTCTTGGACAGTTGATAACGTTGTTCTGGTGACTGGAAAATAATTAAGAAATTTTCAAAGCTATTCAATGAAAATTGACGGAGAATCGTACGAGCGAAATTGAGTATTATCTTCAGATTAGTATGTTTTTGAAGAAGTTGTTGCTACACTTTAACATTTTTACAGCTTGTTAACTTGGCTACTTTATTACGCGTTAGCACGCGCACTACGTGTTTCAGAAGAGGAATTGTATTCTTGGTCGATGGAATCTTCGAATAGAAATAAATTATTAATTTATGATTTCCTTGGGGATTGCTTTGTAATATCGATGATTATTATCGTTTCACTGCTTTTCGTGTTTTTGTTACTTGTTTGTTGTATTCATGTTGAAATTACTATTTTGTTCTCATCGACAGCTTATTGATTTCTATAGATGCATTACGAACCCTCAACGATTATTCAGCTTTTTCTACGACTTCCTCATTATTTAGAATACCTTTCATCCAAACAAGATAACCGACCTATAAATATAATAAGAACCCACCACAATTTTTAAAAACAAATTAAGACTAGTAATGGTAGCTTTAATCAATAATAAGCTTCTATATCTAGATATGTATGTACAAGAAGTATGTACAACAAATCATGCTTATCAAAGTTCCACGTACATCTGAAGAATCTAAAATATTTAACTTAAAGAAAGTTTTCTCGCTGTAATATAATTTTAAGCTGGTTTTGATCTTATATCAAAAACTCCACAGTGTACATACATAAACCAATAAACTTTGACAGGAATTGGGAAGTTTTTAATATGTTTTGAGTTAATTTTCCAAGTCATATTTATTAAACTTATATATCGCTTATATCTAAGATACTAATAATAATTCATTCCAGATTGAAGATAAGATATCTTCTGGTTATGTAATCAATATAGATTGCATGAATACAAATCAGCTATTTCGAACTGATTGCTATTCTATTCTTTGCCTTCAAATAAATTGACAATTATTTGCAATGATTGTAGACAAAAACCAAAATCTAATTAACTACAATTATCTGATAAGAGATTTGTAATTATATAGTTTTCAATTGTAACTGTATTTAAATATAAAGGAAAACAAACTTTAAGTAACTTAAAGATGAAAAGTTTGTTCATAAACAACAACAGAAAGCTCTCTTGTTTATAACTTTGTATCTTTGACTAATTTATAAAACTTATTTCTATTAAGTACAAATCTCCAACAGACGTTTATGTGCGTGTTTGTATATATATATTTTTTTATGATAAAATTTTGTTTTATTTTCGTTTCGTTGCAGTATTAGGATAATACGACCCAATAAAAGCTTATATTGGAAATCATACACATACGCATGTAAGCTTTCATTCCGTATATGCACAAATATGAATATTAAAGTGGGTTTCTTTTGATCTTTATAGCTGAAAGCAGACATTCTTTCAAACAAGCAGAAAAAATTACTCGTTGCTATATATTCATAAATAAGTTTTATTTAAATTATCTGATATCCTTGTAATAATAGATCGAATTTTTCAAATAAATAAACTTGTATTCGAATAAATAAATTACGTTCTTCAATTGATAACTGAAACCTTGTGACAGTTCAGATACCAGCTGTGCAAGGATACCAATAAATCTATGTTAGATCAGTTGTTTTTTTTTTACAAAAAAAAATTATTTTAAAAACATGACTACTGTGAACGAATTGAACAGAATTTTCTAAAATGAACCATCTGGCACATATACAAATAGATTTTAAATTAATTAACCACAAATCGTTTAACTTAATTTGACCAAATATTTTTATCCAACATTTTAAATAAGCTAATAGGATGATTGTGATACTGGAAATCACAAAATTGAATTAGGTTTAAATTTTAGATAACAATTTTCCCGTTATAGAAACAGCTGAGTCTAACACAATGGTAACAGCTGTGATAATCCATATTTTCTCTTCTATACTACCTTCTCGTTTGTCAGTGATTTTTTCATTAGTCGTCATCGTTCAGGAATCGTACAAACTTAGCTCATATATATTTTGGCTACTGTTTTTTTTTTGTTCTTCTTTTGTAAATAATGAATCATTAAATAAGATTAATTAAGAATTTTAATTAAACTTTTAATTGGCAAGGAAATTTAATAAACTTACACTTGTATTTATCAAGAATTTCAATTTAGACAATTCATTGCTTTTCAATAAAGTTGAAAGGACTATAGAAGAAAAAGAAACCAAACAAGACAACAGTAAACGAAATTCCATCTACATTCAAACGAATCTTGAAACTTCTGTAAGAATCAACTGTATTTTTTTTTAGTACAGAATTCTCTTACATTTGCTATAAATTTGTTAAAGAGAGTTAATTCAATAAATTTTGTTCATTTTAAATCGGTTCAATTACCATCCTTTGAATTTAATGATTCTCTTATGGAAGCGAATCACACACTCTTCTTCTATGTTTCGTCTATATAATAGAGCAAGTGGTGTATCGATAAATGTACTTTTTTTATTCATAAAGCTCTTATATTTCAGCTTCTTTCTATTTGAATCTCAATTGGATCCTATTCAACAAAAAATCGCCTGAAGCCAAATTGAAACAAGCAACGTAATCTTCCTTAATAATAAATTCATAGAGACACGCCTCCAGTTGCATATCTTCAATAGTCTAGATCTAGATGTTATTAATAACTAAAACGTACCGTAATTTTCTGGTGGTCGTGTAACGACTAACTGTCATTATAGACAAAAAAAAAACGTGTTTTATCAAACAACTACACTAATGACGTTGTAGAATAATTCATAATTCCTAATTTCGGGTGGGAATAAAACAGAAGGGGCCAATACACCGGATATATTCAAAACAGAGGAAATTAATAAATAATTGAACGCCCAAGGGTACCAGTACGCACTAACGGCTCCACTGATTGAATATTAGCTTCATAATTGTGTATATCTAAAATGAGTGAAGTTTACTTGTAGATCTATCCCGCTTTTTGTATACAAAACCCGTCTCTCATTTTAATTTTTACTCTGTTAGATTCCATTATTTCCACTTTTCGTATAATAAATCGTATGTTTGCACAATTCTCTCTCAAATATTTAGATATTTCTGTAGATATTTATATTTTTAAAATCATTATCTGAAGATTAACGACAGACCTCCTGAACATTTTAAATATCCCAGTGTGGATGGCAATCGATGACTGTCGGTTGCAATGTGCGGCAAGTATCCCATTTATGGATATCCTGGGACAGACACACACATTTTAGGCTTATAATAAATTACCACAATTAACTAGACTATCCACGTAAATTATAAACAATACTCAGAAGGATCAATCTAAAATGTTGTAACTCATTTGTTAATTCTTACAATAAATTCCTTAATTAACGTAAATCGAATTATTTGTTAATTATCAACCAGAAATTCGAACTGAAGTATTTTCTTTTCAAATTACACAAGTCTGTACAGAATGCCATTATCGTCTCTATTACTGTGAAACTTCAAAACTACTAGTGCTGTACAGCAATACCGGCATTTAATACAACATACACCAAGTTTTCTGTAGTGCCATTGTTCACCTGCTCCATAATGAATCAAAATTTACTAATTATGACACTACTACTTATTACCCAAGTATCAAAAGAGCTTTAGTTAACGCATCATTTTTCTTGAAATATCGAAATATTTATGGAGGCGGTTGCATGCTAATCCATACAAATTCTGTCAAACACTGAAAAGTTGCAATTTTTAACTTACCAGTAGTATTTAAATAGTATGGTATGTAATAGTGCCAGATCTACGTATAAAAAGTCAACATTTACAAAGTTCCTATTCTCCCTAATCCTATGCGTGTAAATTGCACAAAACTTGGCGACTTGTCTTCTGATATATTCATTTTATATCCTTGTTCAGATAACAAATCTTAATTCACTTTACTTTATAAAGATCTTAGAAAAAGAGACAGAAACTGTTTTAACTACAACATCTTTAGAATATCAAATAAGCTTCACATTTGTCCTATGGTATTTTTCTTTACTATACATATTTTACGGATTCAGCTTCTATAAGCTTACGCGGTAAAGACAAAGAATTTTCTTATATTCCTCGTTTTTTTTTTCTTCTTCCTCTTATTTTGATGGAACATAGCTTCTTTCAGGGTTCGGTTTTCTTTTTGTGATGTCATGAAATGTGGTTGGGGATTGATGTTGTATTTGCATCAGTAGGTGGATTTTTATTTCGTGACAGATTTCGTTTCCACTCCCAATCTTGTCTTGTTATCTTTGTTCGTTACATTGTTTGTCTGGAGGCAATAGATATGTATATATATTGTGAATATTTGCATTTACCACATTCCAGTTCAATTTGTAAAATGTAAAAATATGAAAATAAAAAATGAAGATATAGAGAAGGTAAGGAAAGTAAACACAAATTTTTTTGGTCTTGTTCTTTGGATGTGAATAAATAAAGCTGGTTTATGTTGATGACAGATCCTTTGAACTTTTATATTCTTAATGAAAAGTGCCTAATGAATCTAATTTAGAAAAGGTCTAAAAGTTCGGTAATAAAAATGGTGGATGCGCCGGGCTAACTAAATACCAAACGACTGAACCAATTGATTTCATTAATTATCACCTTTTGTAGCAGCAAATGATTACTTTGATGAAGTCGGACAAATTTAGAGGAGGAGGATTGAATTTATTTTATACCAAAATGTAACGGAATTAGGTCAGGAAACATTGTCTAAATATCGGAGGCTATTTGTTTGATATCACAGGTAGGTACGATTCGGTGTTTCGCATACAAAAATCCTGTAATGTTCCAAACATTCCTAGTAGAAAGTTTCTTTTTATTTGTGACAAAAACCATAACAATTTACAATCTATGAAAACTATGAAACGAAATCAAATCAATTGGGTGAGATTTGTGAACATGCCAAATAGGTTTTGATATGAAGCTTGAAAAATCCAATTTTGAAAACGCTCAACGAGTAATCACGTCTTTGTAGGACGTTCACTGGCTGATTTAACTTTAATATCTTGAAGCTTGTTAGATACTTTACTAACGACAGGAAGTTAAAGTGTGTAGGTTATAGTTATTAGTATCCCTGCTGGGCTTCAAAACCACTCGTTATTCGTTGCCAGTACCACATTACTACTACTGACGCCATCACTACTACTATCAGATAAATACTGTATCTATTCTGTATACATACAATGTGCAGTGGCTGGTCGACCTCAAATAATCAACTGACACTCCGGGTGGTAAAAGCATCAACAATGCCACTTTATGGCCAATATTGCCAACTATGAGTCTGAGTTTATATTATTTTGTTTTATTTTTTAACAAAAAAAGTTTAGAACTGATACGTTAATCGTAAGAGTGCCAAATTTACCGTAAAACAATAGGAAGCTGTTCAGTACAGACAATTTTTATTTGTTTTGATGCGCAAACACCGAAATGATGTTGACAATAAACTTTATTCGTCTCGAAATAAAAGGTTTCATAAAAGAACATATAAACAATTCATACCAGCAAAGTTTTATTAATTACAATTTTTATCGTTACTACTGATAATAATTTGATATTCACTTTAAACGGGTTTTTTGGTAAATGTGGTAGAATTTCAAATTAAATCACAAAATTGTCGATATTTAATTTCAAATACAAACCTCACACTATATCATGCATCTCCAATAAAGGCAGTTGGAGAGGCAACAAATGAAACTGCGTCCAACACTGTGGTTGCGGTTCTAATAGAGTATTGAAATTGTAATTAGAATTAGTTTCTCACACAGTTCGGTAATATAAGGGGGACACTGACATTCGATTTAAACTACTCCAAGTTTGAATTCTAATAGTTACAAAAGACGGCGGTCTCAATGACAACTAGCCAACATCAATATTACACCCCAACTATTTTAATTAAAAATTTAAAACAAGATTTATTGACTCCAAATTCATTAACAAAGAACAAAAACGTTAAATTTAAATTCATATTTTCATCTAATTAAATTACAATACAAATACAAACTAAACACTAGGAAATAATATATACAGAAATGTCGACTTTTTGCTACCGAAAGATAACCAACATCTGTTGAAATAGGTTAAATGGGATTAATCATCTGTCAGATACCAACAATTCAAGACGTAACGAATAGAAGAGTGAAATAGAAAGAAAGAAATTAATAATACCCAAAGGACAAATACAATCAAAAGTATTTTGTAGTTATCGACTACAGTTCTACGATTATCAATGTTATATGTCAAATACACTAAACAGATTGCATATTAGTTTTGTTGACAGCATAATAAAGGCTTGAGAAATTATTTATTATGAAATATTGGAGATGACATTGTAACATCAATGGCAGATTGAAGAAAAGTTTTTTGAATATTTCGCTCATCAAACTAATAAATACTAGGAGTATTCTACGATATATGGTGGAAAACCAAGGAAATGTTTAATTTGGAAAAGTTTCTCAACAAACTTAATTCAAACTTTCCTAATCATTAAATATATTATCGTGAAGATTAAAATGAGTTAAATTAGGTAGAGGCACTACCATATACAACGATAGACTATTTCCAAATAGATCTACTTGCATATCGAACTAATGAAATGCTTTATTGTATCCATAAAGGAATACATTGAATTTCAATCAATATAAAACTTGGAATATGAATCCAAATTTACGGAGTTTTATCGTGATTATTGATAGTTTCAATCGCATATCGCATTCTTTGAATCTTAATGCGCAAATATAAGTTAAAGTTTAAACGTTATAGAGCATAGAATTTCAAAATCTTTGTTGAAACTCACGTACTTGCTGGTTTAATTAAGTAACGTTGATTATGTTTGAAGTTTTAATAGAGATAAAAGAAATTTGATAAATTCTTGGGATATTTTGGAAATTATTCTACATACACTAGGAAGATGTAAGTTCCCCCATCATTTTAAAATATTATCGATAAGTACACGTGAAAATTGTATAGAGACTGTACATAAAAAGGAAATACTGGGAAACTAGGGAACAAGTACTATTACGATTCAATAGGAATAGAAGTATTAAGTGTTTCTTGTAAACGCATACAGTTCTCAACGACTTATATAAAAGAATAGAAAAAAATAACAGTACAATACCGAAATCTAGATGTAATCGATAACTTGCAGCTTTCGATGTTAATTGGAAAATACAACAGAAAAGACTTTAGAACTTCAACTGAACTAGATAAAGTTAAAGCTTTCGCAAGACTTGAAAGCGCGGATTTACGAAAGAACTGGGGAAAAAACCAGTTATTTTAGTCGAAAATAAATAAACGCTAAATGACTAAAAGTGGATAAAAATCATAAAAAAACAGTAGACTGAACCAAAACCTTCTACATTTTGCATTTACATAACTAAACGTACAGATAAAATGTTGCAAAAGCTGATCATTGGCTTTACTTGAATCTAATCCACTTTTTATAGGATAAACAGTTGGACTTATTGGAAATATCGAAAATGTCAAAAACGATGTGTACAAATTGAAGCTATTACAATTATTGAAATGAAACAAATCGATATTATGACCAAACAAACATTTCACTGCAATAACTTCTAATTTTCGATTATAATGGGCCTTCAATACACAGGAACTACTATTTGTTGAACATATGTATACATTATCCTATGGATTTGTTTTATCCTGCGTATACACATTAATTCTATTTGAATTATATCAACATGATACAGTAACATTTATTAGTATTAGTGATGATAATCAAAAATTGGAAATCAGTTTTCTATATTTTCCTGGAGTAGTGAGGGTTTTTCGGTTTTTGTTACAAAAAACTCTCGATTTCAATATTTGAATAATTTCCAATTTCTCCCAAAATCTCAACACATCTAATCCAAGATCCAACCTATAAAATTCGCAAAGTCGACCAACATTTACGGTCAGCGTTTCTTTATTAGCACCCAAAGGCCTTTTCGGTGTCAACTATCTGATTTCGCCCTTTTTTCTTCGTCCCCCTATACATGTGAAACATCATTTACACAGACATCGACAACTCCCTACTGCCATATTAACTTGAACCATCGATTCGAATAACGTAATTTTTTCTCGTTCTCTTTTCTTCTCTATTTTTTTGTCCTCTCTCTGTTGGTTAGTTGCTGCTTAGGTAGGTACATAACAAAGATGCATTCAACACAATTTCCGTGTTGGACGAAGAAAATCAATAAAAATTTTTGATTCATGATTGAAGAAGAAAAAAAAAACAGGCGAATAAAAAAAAAACGTTAGATTGATGATAGTGAAAAATCATTTATTGTACGTGTGAAATGAAAGGAAGTCCCTAAAGATTCACACGTTGTCAAAGTGTGAAATATTTCCGTAAGGAACACGTTTGGAAAATAAGAATCGACACAACAAACAATATATGACTGGAAAATTGTTGGATTGTATGCTCCAAGAGTAGATTTCCATCAATGCATGACTCAAGTGAGTCAAAATATCCGAATATCATCCTTGACATCTATCAAATAACTTATAGAATTGGGAAATCTGATCAACGAAATTGTTAATGGAAAATTGTTGAAAATTTCGCAACAACTGTGGATGACTTATGACTATAAATAACTACCAAGACACTTGTATTCGATACAAAATTATTATCAGTAATATCGTTTCTATCGAAAAGTTGCTGAAATTGCTTCTTGAACGAAAAATACTCGCCTATCTAGCTCATGTCTTACAAGTTGGCATTTTCACTCAACAACACAATATTAAATACCTATCTGACCTATCAATTTTTTCGATACCATTAAAACAATTAAATCAATTGTACCAAATATATTGATAATTAATCAATATTCACGAATGTTATGGGAATCGGTCATTTCCGTTTCGGTTTCCCTTTCAACATCCGGTGTCCATTTTCTCATCAATAAAATCGACCATGTTTAATGTAATGCTTGTCTAAAAAGGAAACGTTCAAACCACAATAGCTGAGATGAGACCGAATGAAGTTATCTTGGACAAGATTGATGTCACTGTATAGAGTAGCAAACGTGCTACTATTCTGTACGGATATAAAATATTAGTAGATAGAAGAACGAACCGAATGTATATAGGGTTGTACGTGTATTTGTGTCCCTTCTTTGCAATCTGTCATGGACTGGGGCTTGTGTCTCGTAAAAGAGGGATTGGTGAAAATTGGCGGATTTCGATGGTTCTCAATCATAGTCAAGTCATGATATTCTATACTAAATCTATATTACATTTTATTAGCTTTCTAAAAAAGCAATTGTAATACAGATTTCAACAATACTATTAAAGATTGATCCATCTAGGTGTTGTTATGAAAGTTTAAAATGGGATAGATAAAAGGGAGTAGTTTGAGGAAAATTTTGTTTCCAAACACCGAATATCCAGTATATGCCATTATGCTTTTACAATATGGCCGCTCTACTGTTAATTTCCTCCGTGAAAGAGTAAGGAAGCATTATTGGTTTTTTGTGGTCAAAGGGTGTCAAACCTGCTGTCACCTACAAAGGAACAAAGGTCCAGTACGGAGATCGTTGTTTAAGTTGGGAGAGAGTGTACGAATGAGTGTAACAATTGAAAAATCGAAAATACAATACAGAAATGGAAGTTAACACAGCAACTGAACCATTATTGAGAAAGTAAGGATCATTATCTCCTCTCACTGGGAAGATCATGTCAACGGTTCTATCCGAATAAAAATCGAAACAGAGAGTAGTTCCCGATACAGAGGCAAGCTCGTTTTGAAACAAGTGCTCTAACATTTGAGGTGTGCAGTTCAAATTTTGCACCTTTGAAACAGCCTTAACCGAGTCCGAAGTTTGCAAAAGTGCTTAAAGGGCGGTTCAAGAAGTTTATGTCTGGAAGATATAAGCCAGTTTGTGGACAGGTTGTCCAAATGTAAAACAGTTAACAAATTTCTGTTTTTTAATAACTTTCCTAAATTGCTTTATCGTCGGTTAAGTGAATGGTGTATAATTTCCTTTATAAATGGAAGGTAATCATTAAAATATAGATAACACTTCAATACCACCAACAAAATTTCCATTTGTGTTTTCAGTAATATCAAAGCAATTTATCAAATTTTCAGAGAACGTTAGATTGCTCGTCTTTGTAAGCAATAGTATCAAATTTATAAATAACCTCCCATGGAATTTTGATCTAATGTCAACAAAATTGTTCTATAAATATTTGATTTTCAAATAATGTTTACCTGATACAGTTCAATATTTTCATCAAAAAAACAACAGATAAAACAAAAACATCTCTGTTATATTTCTGGAACATAAAAGAATCGTAAAATTCATTGTCTTAATTTTAAAAGTTTAATTATAATATGCAAATTTCTCAATTAATTTTCAAAAAAGATTAATTTTAACAGGAATATACTTAAAGTTATTGTACTTATAATGATATTCCTCCTTCGATCGATAAACAGTTAAAATTGGCACATAATTCAAAAGACATAATATAAATCAAAATTCAGCTGCATTTTCCCTTCTCTATACAAATTTCGGTTTGGGTTTAATGCATTTTTTATGTGGAGGTGTTATATGAGGCTTGAATTTTAGGGTTGTCTGTCGTTCCCTTATCAGATTTTATAGATGTTGAGGGGTAGTTCGAACTTTATGGAATGAGTAAGAAACATCAGGCAAACACCACCATCAACCGTCTTCTTATACTATACGACTACTTCATGGACGAACAAAACATGTCGTACCCTATTTTTACTTTTTTTTTTTTGTGGATTTATTCACCGTCTGCCAACACTAAAAATCAACGTTGAATTTCAAATAACGACAATATACATACATTCTTCTCTTATTCTTTAGCGTTTTATAAAATTGTCAGGTGAGTACCTTTTATCCCAAGATGTTCCAGGAATTTTGGTAAATTTAAAGGAAATATTTCGATATTCTATCAAACACTATGATTAAGGAAATGACGTGATAAAGAGCGACATCAGCTTTTTTTCGCAACTCAATCGCAAACTGGCATGTCAAAATTTTGTTCACAATAGATAAAACAGAAAAGAAAATGGACAATCCGATTAGCCACAGTGCACTTTTCCGATTGTCAGATGTCTGTTGAAATTGCTAAAAATACAAAGAATCCTATTTGATACTGAAATTCTCTATCTTATTTCTTGTCGTTCCAATTTTTAGCTATTCTTATTTGTGAATATTGTCAGTTCAAACTTGTTGTTCACCTGCCGGAATTGGTTATCTAATTTTACATTTATCTATCAAAAGTAGGAAACAAGACATATATATGGACCATATGGCCAAACTGTATTTATCTTTTTCTTAGCAAAGTCAGCGATTTTTGGTCGAATCGAACAATAGCTATACTGCAGATAAGCTCCAATATATTGTGTCGAAGCAAACATTGTTAAAAATTTGAAGAGCAAAATACAGGAAATGATGATATTAGGAAATATGTAGAGCTTCTTTTATTATATTAACTTTTTATACAATTTTATTGTGGTATGCTGAAGAATTACAATTTTATATTAAAATATTCATGTCAAATGTTGATTCCCTGTCATTTACGTGCCATTCTGGACTGCCGACGTTATTTTTTTTTTGATCGATTTTTCATACGAAAATACCGTTTTTTAATGTTTTACATAATTGATGAATGTTTCTCGTCAAGAATCTATTAATATTTGAAACGAAACAGAAGGACGACACACAATTGTTATCATTGGCGTTCGCAATGGGAGCAAACAGGTCAGTTGAGCGTCCGTTACCTCCACCCAATCTATTAAAAAAATTCTAAAACAGCGTATTCTAGATGGAAACGATAAAAATAAAAACTAGCTTATACCAGGATTTGGCTCTAATCTTTACTGCTCCTTGTATGAAAATTTTCTGCGGACGCCCATGATTGTTAGGTATAAATACGCAAATAATGATCGCTTATCAGCTTCACCATATCATCTTTCAGTATAAAGATTTACAATTTCGAAAAATAGGTCAACTTTATAATGTAATTGACAGAGCCGTCATGTATGGCTAAGCCGTTTCTGGTATCATAAAACTCTATCCCTCAAATAAAAAGCATAACAAAGGGCAGAAATGTTAATGACTATACATATTATGTTACTGGTACAAAGCACAGGGTATGGAGATGAGATCTGGAGCTGGTTCCACGCCAAATTGCTAAATTTGAGGCATTTAAAACGTATCATCGAAAAAATAACAAAAAGATCTACGGTAAATACTACCCTGTTGATAAGTGTATAATGTACAGCCCGCACACCTATACGTGACAACCCTGATAATCGATCGAGAATGAATGTTTATAATCAAATATTCATTAAACTTCTACTTAACTTAAATAATTTGTATCTTGAGTAACATCTCCTTTCCAAGCAAATTAAATTTCAAACACATCTCATATCAGCGTGTATATAAACAACTTAAAGATTTGACTACTTTATTTGGCAAAGTTAGACAGAGTTAATCGTCGGAAGTTAATTAGCTATAAATTTGTTCAAAAGCACATACAAGAACCTAAAATGTATAACCTATTTTATGAAACTATACTACAGTAAGAACAAAGTTTGTTTATTAATAAAACAGCTACAATAATTAAAAGGGTGAAATAAACAACGAACAATATTCTGTGTGATATACGTGTCAGATAAAATGAATATTTGTTAAAGCACGGTCACGTTATTTTATTTTGTTTGTTTTTTTATTTTTTATTTTTATGAAAAAAGAAATGAATTTTATAAAACGAGAAAATTGTTGCAATTCTTCTGCACAATAACAGAATTTTAGGTTGATTTTTATTCGGATGGATACATTCAGATGAAATGTCCTGTATGTGGGAATTCTCAACATATCCGTTCTAGTGAACTGACCTGAATTGAAAGACGTTTTATCTAACAAAAAGTGTCTTAAAATGTCCATATCTACATTTTTTGCAATAATTGATTCCTTATTGTCAATAAAATAATATTCTTTGGATTTTTATGAAAATTATTTCCAACCAACTTTCCTCAGGTTAGTTTTTGTCTGAACAACAGCAGATCTTTGTTGAGAATTTCAATTAACAACGAGAATAGCGATTGTTTAAGAAATAAATACCGTAAGCTCTGGTAATAGAATTGAATTGCTACGTGTACATGGAGCAAAAAAAATTCGAAATACATTAGATTTTCAGTATTCACCAACCACCATGAAAATTGTAATCAATCGACAAAAGATCTCTAACTCTTTTCAAGTCTTATTAACTGACAATATTCGATCTGAAAGACATTATCCAGAATACGGTAATAAAGTACATCTATTCAGTTCTAGGAATTGTTAAAGTACTTCATCTTATAAGTGATGTTACAATTTGCCAACATCAATTTCCATAACGTTGTCTCATTATTAAATGAAAATACAACAGAATTCCAAGTTGTTATAAATAAGAGATATAATTTTAGCTCTGGTTATTCGTATAGGCATCCTTCGTTAATTCCCCCCTCTGTCCTCTATTTTTATATAAATTCTTTTGAAAAATGATTGTAGAGTTGTTTAATGTGCATCAACGAATCGAATGATGATAATAATGACAAGAGGATAAAAAAAAACTTGTACCAGTTTTAAAGATGATTTTATAAAGTACTTCCTCTCACAATTTGCTAACGAAGCGTAATACTCTCGGTAAATGTAATTTCAAGGGTATGAATGTTGTAAATTTATTCAAATGTATTCTTTTAATTTTTTCTTTTTTTCAGTGAATTTAATCGAGTTTTAACCTGATGAAAATAAGTCAAATTGGTCAAAAATATACCTTTGGACTATCTAGCATAGAGAATTTCAACCGCTGTCAGAAACTCTTTTAATCGACCACAATAGGAGAGAACAACTCAATTTTAAGCTGATGAATAGCATTATAGCTACATGTAGAAACAAATAAAGTAGCATTTGTTCAAAATATAAGGCAGACTGATTGGGAAAGGTGTAAAGCTACATGCACATATAACGAACAAATCTAAAGAAACCCAAACAAAGGCGCTTAGAAGAATCATATTGAAGCCCGTCAAATGCAAAACATTGCTTGTGGGTTTTTCAGAAAAAAAGTATCGGACTCCTTGCTTGTCATTAGTTTTGAGTACGCTATGACTGGCGTAAACGTAAACGACCCCTAATATTTGTTGTGTATTTGCACCGGTCGTTTCACTGCGTAAAAGCTTGTTATACAGGTTGAGACATTTCATCTAGGAACATTAGACAGTCTTGAGGATGAGTATTTTGACAAAGATTTCACCAGCTATCTCTTTTCAATTCAGAGGAAGGCCATAAGATTGTCCCGGTTGTTGTAGTTTCTGCTATGTTCCTAGATAAACTGTTTCAACCTGTATATGAACTACAAAGAACCTTGAATAAGGTAAAGTTAGAACGGAAGAAAGAAGTGAAGACTATTTAAGAAAATTAGCAGTGACGAATAGGTGAGGTGGTGAAGATGCCATATTTTAATTTGATCTTGGTTATTACAGTAGAAGTTCCATTCAAAGTTATAAGGTTATAACTTTGGCCATAACAGCGATTTGTGACTTAGATATTTTTAACTGGAAATTTTTTGCAACAAAGTCACATTTCTTGATAACATTATAAGAACATTCATGCAAAAACAGTAAAAATATAATTTCCTACAGTGTAAATTACATTAAATTAATGTGAAGATATACCTGACTTTTCAACACATAATAATAATAGTTTTACACAAATAGAATCTAAACATGAAAGATATCAATGTATAGTAAATACCAACCAATAAAGTGGAAGATAGATCCTTTAGTAACACCAAGAAGTTATCTAGGACAAGTTAAAGCAGACTCTATCCAATACAATATCGTGTAGAGAACCAGGAAACACAGAAAAAACATTTCCTGCAATGTTACTGAAATGATTCCCTTCTAACCTTATGGATGCTCGTCACTAACCATCCTAAATACGTGCATCATAAAAACAGATAGAATATTTCCTTGTGTGGCATTTGCTCCTCATTTTCAACGAAACGTAAATCTTACATACTTAGAATTTGTTACATCAGAACCCTTTCGGTTTCTAATAAAACATGTAGTGTTATTTAATCAGATTGAAAAGACGCCGCCATATGATCTATGAAAATGAATAGTTTATTTCCTAACGTTACTATATATACTGACGGTATACGACCCATTTTCACAGTAAACCCCAATTTACTTTTAAATTGAGTTTCAACTATACAAAAGCTACGAATATTGCCAGATTTCACTACGATAGTAATGGTGGTGGCAGCTGGAAAAAGGGTTGAATTCAAAATGAAAATCAGCAAACCTCTCTACACTAAACATTAAATAAACTTTCCTATTTTCACTTGAATTAATAAAGGTTGTTGTATATTGTTAAAAGATTCGAATTGTTACAACTAAAAAGTTAGTAAAAAAATTTATCGATCAAACTATATTCTTTTGGGAAACTTAAGAGAATTTCCCATCACATGCCTGCTGGGTTTTATTCGAATCTCTTTCAAAAGCATCCGTTTAAACTACCACCGACCGTGTTACGAAATAGTTTCCTTTGACCCAATTCTGTACTACTTAATTGTACGAAATGTTTTAGAGAATGTATGTTTGTATATATGTTTCAGTCGTTTAAGCACATATTTATGATTAAATTGATAAAAAGTTAGAAATACTAATCTTCAGAATTGTTCTTCGGTTGATAAAACGACACCCTTATCGGATGTTCATTCAAAATGTTACAAAATAAAAAAGTCAATCATGGACTGGCTAAAGTGTGGGTTTGCCCAATGGTAAGTGGGTCTCCTTGAACATGATACGGTATTAATATTCCCATGAAGGTAAATTAGAGAATGAAAGAAAGAGAGACGATATGACGACAATCCTTCACTTCGATCCGTTGGTGGGGTAGTTGGTCTAGCATACCCACATGCCGCGAAAGCAACGGGAGCCCGGGTTCAAATCCCGGCTGAGGGTAATATTTGTCGAACTGCTACGGAGGATTGTCAACATATCTTCTCTCTTTCTTTCATATATTCAAATATCTCTCAAAAATTTTAATTTTACCTTTTATCTACTTGTATTTTTTATTAAAAGTCTGTATTCAGTGGCGATAGTACCTATTGTATAACTAGTGCGTCGCACAAAGGCGCTGACATGCGGAGAAAATTAAAAAATTGCTGGGTCTCCTCCAATTGAGAAACAATGACTTGAAAGAAACGATTCTTTGATTAAAACGGGCGGCCGAATATCTAGGACGGCCACTGTGTTTACACGTTTTTTTTGCCTATCTAATACAATCTTGCACAAAGTTTCTCGCCTAGTGGAAGCCCTACTTTAAAATAAAATGATAGTCTTAGATATGCTTGGGCCAAGTCCGCCACTGCCTACGATAACATTTAAGAAAACTTTGTCATTGTAATGATGCTCCAAAAAAGTTGTCTGGTTACAAATAGAGATGTTGAACCAACAAATAAGGAAAAACGATGGCAAAATCAAGATAATCTCTTCTAGACTAATGGCAATAGACCACTAAGTTGCAGTAAATGCACTACATTTCCTTTAAACAGTTCAACACAACGTGGATTTTTAATGTCCTTTAAATGTTAAAGTTAAAACTGAATAAGGTATTGTTTCGTCCAGAAGGAAACACCAAAAATAGCTTAAAGTATTCAATTAACAAATTAGTATTGTAATTTTATAAATAGAAAGCCAAAGTATTGCAAAGATTTTACACAAGACGACGAGCAATTCGAAACGAGAAATATTCTAATAAGTCTTCGAATGAAAGATCAAAGAACTGATAATACAGTCCTCATTTCCTTTCTTCCCTTATAAAACGACATTAAAAGGCAACAATTGACATACTGTCTACTTCAATGTACGAAAAATCTTTCATGTGTTTCACCAATAGAACAGAAAGCTTCTATACAAACAAAAAATACAACAAAAATAAGACAATCATTTAGAGGATTGATCATCGTAATGGTAGAACGTAAAATCTTAGTACTTCTACTTATAAGAATCAGTGAATAAAACTTGTGTCTAACAGTACGAATTCAATTTACTCACAAACTGTAAAATTACCATTGTTGTGTTAATGTTGCCCATCAATCTATCAATTGCAAAACTGCTAATATGCTCAAGTAAGTGAAGTAATGTGAGACAAAATTCTATATAGAAAAGGAATAAATAGGAAGTATTTGGAAAGTTTCACCAAACTGTAGATGATCGAATGATTTCCAATATCTTGAATCTCACCTTCAAAACGGCTCTCCTGTGTTTGAAATCCAATTAACTTGTCGATGTTCGCCGCAAACGTTGTACAATGCAATAGAAGATTATAGATATGTTGATAATTAGGTATATTGTAGTTAGAATTTTCAATAAATATTTTAATCGTTATAGAAATAAATTCCTGATAATGCCCTACCAATTCCTAAGGATTTATTTGACAACTTTATTATATTGATCTTTTGTGAAATTCATCAATCTAATGTACGTAAAATTTTAAGAGGCTTATGAGGTCTCTATAAAAGACTCAATTAAATTTCATTTGATAAAGCTGAGCTGCTTAAAGCCTCAAAAGCAATAACAATGGAGTGACAAATATAAAAGTTACATCTATCAGAAGAAATTGTTGATTTATAATAAATACCATAGCACTGGTATAGAGCTAAAAACAAACTATTGCAAACAATAGAGGAATAAGATCATTTTTCGCAGTATTTTGCTCCCCTACTCGCCTTCTAACCATTTGAACTTTTGCCCAAATATATTGTTTATTATCGATAAACTCTTCGTTTTGGCATAAATTGTGATTTTTTAATGTTACATCTTAATTGCATCGAATACCAAAGAGATAGACCCACGTAATAAATTTTGCAACATTAAAAGACGGTTTTATCGAAAAAACGGTGATTATTTTCAATTCCACCAATCACATCATTTCATTGAAAGTATAAACTATGAGTAAAACTGAAAACATCCGAATCTTTCAGTTGTATGTTTCCTAAATACTTGTTTTCGACAAACGTTGTGAAATAGTGGAATGGTACAATTTTTCAAAGATCAGTCACGTATTTTCCAAGCAAACTTTTCTTAGGATATGTTTACTCCTGCTGACAACCAATTCCGTTCGATTGTGAACCTTCGAATGAATATCGGAAATTGCGTCTAGCAATATTACCAACATTGATATCGATGGAACAACTATCCTATAACAGATGTATACACATCTATCTATCATATGGGTTGTTTAAAGTCCATCCAATACGTCTTAGTTTCATTAATTCGGTTTTTCAATAAAAGCCTCTATTCATAACTATATCTAGTTACTCTACTACAGCCCTGATATTATCCGTGCTGTTGAAATGAAGCACGGTCAACCGATATTTTATTAGCTTTACTTTTATCATAAATATTTGGAAGGCGTGATTCCATTAGCTGCAGTAAGCGAACCCTAGACATGATAAAGACATTATTATAAATGGACGATTTAATAGTTCCTATATAGTTGTATTCAATATTATGACATTTATTGATGACCTGTTATTCTATTTTGTTTTTCATCTGATATAACGGTAATCAAACAGACAAAAACCGGAAATATTAGAAAAATCAATCCATTAAATTTGAAGAAAATGAAAACTTGAAAAGGAGTCACAATAAGCACATCAAGCAAATTCAGTTTATCCAATTGGTTTAAGCACGCTTTACTCGCTCTAAGCATGTTATTGTTAATTCAATAGCATAAAATAGCGTTACAAATATGAGAAAAAGAACTTTAAAACTTATAGTCGAAGCATGTCATGCTTGATTTTCTCTCATAATGCGTTGATATGAAGCATTTTATGATTGGCTTTAAAATAACATTAGAACTCTAGATTTACGAAACTGGAAAAAAACAATATAAGGACTTTAAGTACAATTTATCGAGTACTAGTTTAACTTTTTTTTATGGCTGAATAATTCCGATTACTTTCATTATTTTCCATTTTAAAGCCATCGATTTTAATCAGACGCTAAAGATGGACTCGTCTAAACTTTAAATTAGTTCGCTGATAAGGGACATGGAATCAAATTATACAATTTTTTTTTGTTAACAACTATAAAATGTTATTAGATTCCTTTTGACCACAAATATTTCATAGAAACTTAACACTATTATCGATTGTATAAGGATGCTAGTAGAAAAATAAGAAATAACTTGAAAACGAATTCTTGCCGCTATAAAATTTACATCTTCTGATAAAAATGCATGAATTTCACGCTTCTTTGTTGGTTGGTTTTTTTTTTATTCAAACAGTAAAAATTTATATCAGCCTTCCTATATTTCCATATAAAGTAATATTCACTTGTAAATCCGTATCTCTATTGCAAATTACTTGTTTGTGACAACTCTTTACCTCCCATTTTGTAAGCAATTTAAATAAATTTCGGAGAAAATGGCATTGTTTGAACCACCATTATAATATGAATATTTTAAAAGATGCCATTGACGGCTTATTACATTTTTGTGAATTTGAATGGTTTTATATTAAAAAGACGAATAAGATGAAGCTCTACTATCTAACACTCAACTATATGTATTTTACTTTCATTCAATTCCAAACCAATAATGGAAAATGCAATTAAACTGACAACTAAAGTCGTAAATTTCCATGTAACCCTCTTGAACACGAATGTACGCCACTATCCCCGGGGAAATTTCCAAAAGGTCTCCAACGCTACCACCAAGACTTGGTCGATTATGTTCAGATTTTTTTTCTCATATTCGTATTGAAATTGTGTTAGATTCATATTTTCAACATCTAATGTCTGTTATTTGTGTGTTTTTAAGAAGGTTACTCCGTTAAGTTGTTTTCAAATAGATTCGTGTGTTTTATAACAAAAGAAAAACGGTTTTTCTTCAAAAACAAATCTACTCCAAATAGATAAATTACGAATAATTTGAATGGATATTGAAGAACAAATCAAACTGTTGGAATGACAACAAAAAACAAGTGAAACTTTCCTTTGATGACAATTTCTTGCAACATAAAACGAATAAATACTTGCCCATATCGTTTTGATAAACAACAAAAATCAATTTCTATCGTAGTGATAAAGGATGCGAATTAGAATTCTAACGAGTAATACATTTCAAAGTATCTCAAGCACAAAATCGCATTACACGTGCTGGAACATTGACCAATTCGTAACATTCTAAAATGGAACATTTTCTAATTTGAAACAATTTCTATCAAACATATTCGACAATTCGCTTCGTTGATTCTGAGTGTCAACAATATTGAATATGCTCTCTCCATACAATTATGAAACTATCTAGTACGACGATAGCAGAAAAGCATAAAAAAGCATCACTGAACATCAGTTCCTACTTCAAAATCAATAAATACAACTTTCAGCTGAAAAGAAGACGAGGTCTACAGTCTCATAAAGTTAACAACTTGTTTATCATTTCATTTTAAAGATATTACTCCATTATTCTAACATTTCGGAGCATTCGGACATTTTCTGTAATTTTTTTCTATTAATGGAACCATACAAATTTGAATGTTTATGATCGACGATATTAAAAAAAACATTAAAAATGTGTGAAATTTGTGATTTAATGATGTGAAACTTTTTGTTTTCCAATAAAATTCCCTACATTCACATAAAATTCCAACTCATCTAACTGTTATAAGCTGGTTGAGATAATCATCTTGAAACTAACTCATTATTCTGTTTAACTATAACGCGAAGCAAAGAACAATAATAATAAAAAAATAAAAATTTATAAAACGACAAATTTAAATGTAAAGTTTTAGTATAAGTTCAAGTTCCTGTGGGATACTTTTACGAAATTTATTTCACTGTTTCAAGTGCGACACCGACAGACCAAGACGTAGCTTGCACAGCAAAAAGGGGTAATTCAGAAAATCTAAAACACTTTTAGAGTCTATTTTGTAATTTCAATAAAACTGTTGTTTTTTTTATTTTTTCAAGACTTTCTTTCTTTTCGTTTTATTTTGCTTTAGATTCGTTGTAAGGATAGATAGATGATCTTGTTTAGTATAGTGAGTGCATTTCTCAAACTGGAATCAACAAAACTCATTACATTTTAGAAAAGTTTCTTTACAGAAAGTTGTCTAAAAGGACACTAACTTTGAAAATCAACCTTACAAACTCTACAACAAAACCGTCTAGAATGGCTTTTATTACGTTTTTTTGTTCATTTGTCAACAAACTACTTACCTATTGCTGAAGAGACCAGAAGAACCGGTACCAAAAGCTTTATCCATGGTATGATTCCAATCAGCGGTGTTCTCATGTCGCTATTAGTACCATGACTATCATTACCAGTATATAATCGAAAGTACATGCACTGTGTCACTAAATAATCCAATGATAAACATTAAAGTTACAACACGACCTGGAATCGAAACAGAAAAGGAACAAACAAAACAAACGTATTATTATAACAATTTCTAATTTCGTAGTTTCTTTGTTTCATTGTATTAAACACAAAACAAATAAATACTGATCGATGGGCAATAGAATACCGGAGAATATCAATAAATTTTATTTGTTAACATTTAAGACGTCGACATAAAATCTAGAGATTTTATTTGATAAAGATAGAAATTAAAGACGAGATTGCGAGAATAACAGGATACTTTCTTAATTGTTAGACAGAATTATCCAATTATACAGACATAAATTCTGGATAAATTGTCACATTAATTATTACTATTGTTGGATTATGGAATGGAGTTGCTATTGTTGAATTACCTGCACAAAAAGACAGCAGAAAATAATGACTTTATTATAGAAAATTCTAATACGAAATAATGAAGCTTAATAGTTCCGAGCACTTATCTGATGATTTTTATCTAAAATTAGGGGTTGTAGGTAAAAACCATCAAGCACAATTAAATCTAATTAATAGTCGGTAAGAGTTTTTTCCGAGTAAATGGACTGGAAAAAAAAAGAAGTAAAAATTATTCAAACATGATCAGATTTCTTTTACGATGTAAATGGAAATACCACAGAAAAATTAGATGGAAATACATTCTAAAACCGAGCTATAATTACAAAATCACTTCATTATGTTACTTGTTTTTAATTAAAAAGAACCCTTAATTTGTCAGAGTAAAAAAATAAAATAATGGCAACATCAATCTACTTCACTTAACTCACAATGTTCTCGAATTACAAAAAAAAACTCGCTAAATTCTGATCGCATTTACACATAAGCTTTGAAAGATAAACCACGCTATCGTCAATGATAAATTTATGTATCAGCCCATCATCATCATCATCATCATCGTCTACACCCTTTTACTGTGTCATCAAAACCAACAATAGAAAGAAATCCAACAGAAAAAGAGATCTCCAACAATACCTGAAGTATGTATAGCAACAATGAAACAAAAAAAAAGACTCTCGGATTCACCCCCTTCTTTCTATAAATAACAAAAACATAAAACCGAACACTAACAATAGCATTGTCAACACATCACCATCACGGCAATAGTGGTAGTAATAGTGGCAACGACAACTCTCTTGCTGATGGTGGTATAACAGTGGTTGTGGTGTTTCTATTCATCGAACTGTTGATGATGTTTTCGAAACAACAATCAACAACGACGACGACGACGTAAACTACAAACGACGCACAACGACGTCAACACTATTCGAGCTTTGCCGTAAGACTGGTGGCAATGCGCCGTTTTAGGATGGTGTAATGATAGTTCGGTGGCGGCGTCCAAACGAAGAACGCAGGAAAGATGAGGGAACGCACGCGTTTTAAATGATCAGATTCATCGTCTCCTGCCGTTATTGCCACTCGTTCTATACGGGATATTTTCAAATGGGGGGAATCAAATGTGACATAGGGTCCAACGGGGATGATGGTTGTTGACGCACTCTGTTCTTCCAATTATTGGGGCATTCGACTGCTTATATTTGAAAACAGTCACTTGAAATTGTACTAAACACTACCTAAATCTCTCTATCTGTCTTTGTTTTTTATTAATAAATAACAAGGAGAATTCATTAAACATATCTGCCCTCATATTTGCAATTTATTTATCTGAAAAGTTTTCAAACAATTTCAGTTTATCAACAACGCGAATTACAAATTTATGTGGCATTTGAAATTCCAAGTCTTGGCTTTATCAATAATTAACTACCTTGAAAAGTGTATGCTAACTTCCAGACAACTTGGCTGAAAAAAAACATTATAAGTAAATCCCTAAGCAATGATTTACCGAATTTCTTTAAATTTTTTACTATCTTTACGCAAATAAAATTAAGCTTACTTCAACCAATTTACAAAATACGGTAGACTTGCGAAATAACAGTATTTACATCTATCTCCACGTCTGTATTGTGATTTAGCAACCGTAGTGCCGAAAAAAACCAACAGAAAAAATTATCAACCGTCGAAATTATTCATCGGAGGCTTAGATATCATCGCATGGTTTTACACGTAAAACTGACGAATAGGTGCTTTATCTCCCCTTCATTGTGCAGCAAATCTAGCAAACAAGATGACGAATATTTACTTAAGAGTAGTACCAATGAATAGGCGTAATTTCTTTTGTCGTTTATTTGAACATATAATAATAATACTCTATTGATTAGATTATTATTTATAAAATTTTGATCCAATTTTGTCGTGTAAAAACGCTAAAAATTAAAACTTTCATTATAAGGATTGATTAATTCAATAAATTGTTGTAAAAAGACAAATTATCTGTCATCGTTTCGTATTCACTACAGACAAATTTTCAAATGTTGAAAGTTCATTGAGAAGACACTTTGTCTTTTTGTTCTCAATGTATGTTCATCATCCAGATGTGATTCCTAAACACAAGACGTTGCCATCGAATCATTGGATATTTGAAACAGAAAGAAGACTCTTTTTCCTTTCAACCCATACTCATTCCTTAATAACATTATGATTTATGATCGTACAGTTGAGCTTTGTCGAAAGCTGAAAATTTAAAAGAATAAAGGAAGGAAGAAGAGGGAAAACCAGCTACCCTTGGAGTATCTGTACTGAAAGCTCAATCCCCCCTAGAAAACAGCATCGTTTCCTTGACAACAGACACATCTCTCTCTGCATTGGTAGTAGGGTGGTTGAATGGTTAAATGCCTGTTCATATGCACACCATACACTACCAACAATTACAAAGACGATACTAATGCATACGAAGAGATGAAAAAAAAACAATTAACGTGATTAATATGCGCCGATAGTAGATATTGAGGTCGTTATGAAACAAACATCTCGACAAATTAGTTAAATGTTGTTTTTTTCGTGATTCTAAACAACACGCAAGTTTTAAAAGTTGGAAATGAGGTAAAGTTGTGGTATGATGTTGGATTAGCATCGACATCATTTTTGATTCTGTGTATATGAAGGATGAATCCTAAAATACTTGGAATAATGTTTTGGATGAGTTGAAAAACAGATCTTTAGTTGTTTTATTTAAAAATTGTAACTTATGAGACCAAATAAGAAGAAAATATCTCCCTTTTAACCATTTAACTGTGAATTTCATATTTCAAGTATTTGAATTTTTTATGCTACCTGCTTTGGAATTGCTTAAGAGATTATCTAATCGCTATAACTGATGGTAATTACTTTGGGTCGTAGTCTTTGGGGAAAGTGTGGATATATTGTCCCAATGGTATTTTTTGTGGGGACACTAGTATCCCATTGGTACAAAACAGAATATGTAGGGAAAACAGAAAAATGCGCAAAAACATTTATTCAGTAACGATTACATATAAAATCGTTATTTTCGTGTATCGTTCACGGCGCAAATTTCTTGTTTCCTTGCCAGCCATAGAACACTTTGAACACCTACTTCTTGTATTATCTTCCACATAAAGATGCATTGTTCGAACATAACTCATTACATCAAACCAGTAGTTCCCAACCGGTGTTTTGTGGTACACAAGTGTGCCGTGAGAGGTTTCTAGGTGTTTTTGTTTCAGTTATAAGTCGCACCCGATTTTTATGGAGATCAAAATGTAGAAAAATGCGGATTAGAAGCAACTAAATATGGCATTACAGTGCCGTGGAAATCTTATTGAATTTAAAGTGTGGCACTGACCTAAAAACGTTGGAGAAGATTGCATTAAACGTTTAGACCACCGATAAAATATTTTCAGTCCCTTTGTAGCAAAAGGACTAAACTACGAAAAAAATAAACTTACCGCACCACTACGGTATCATTTTCAGTATAGGCTATTCTGATAGATATTTGGAAAAATAAAATAGACATTGAATAATAATTTATTACATTCTATGTAAATTAGGAAAAAAAACACAGTTGAACAATCAGAAGCCTTCACTAACCTACCATCAAAGACTGAGCCTCAACTTTTTAACAAAACATCACAGCTTAAAAGTAGCTACACCGTTAATATGGCATTCTCAATCACATCAAAAATGTTTACATAATCTCGACTATCCAGTACGGTTCTTTACAAAATTCGCTAAAACCAATAAACTGAACGCACCAATCAAAAATAATCCACCAGGAAGTGATTTTAGAATATTGTCGCCTACATAAATACTAATTGTAGTCTTTCTAATAATAAATTATTAAATAAATCAATAATTTACCTCTACTGTTTGAATGTTCTTCGGATTCATCAATAACCCAACCCATACTTTTATCAATCGCCCTTTTCCATCTTGTATATTTTACATCTCGTTCTAAAATATTATTATCAATGTCACAGTCGTGAGATAGAAAAACAATTAAACTTACGATCATCTGTAATTGATGGCATAAAAACATCACTAGGAGCTGCATGAATATTCTCAAAATCCCAAATTTCAACACCTTTAGCACAACCGGCTGCAATAGCTGCACCTAAAGATGTTGTTTCAACCATTGTTGGACGTACTAGAAAATCAATTCAATTTTCGATTTATAATAAAACAAACAATTTTATAAATCAATACTAACATATTTACCTACTGGTATACCACAATAATCTGCTTGCATTTGCATTAAATAATCATTTGATGTCATACCACCATCAACTAAAAGTTTTGAAAGCGAGAAACCACAATCTAAAGCCATAGCTTTCAGAATGTCTCTAACTTGAAAACAGATTGCTTCTAATGCAGCTTTGACTAGATGTTCTGGTTTTGTTTCAAATGTTAAACCACATATCACACTACAAAATAAATTAAATTGTCAAGAATGGAGGAAGGAAAAAAGAAAAAAAAAACTAGTTTATAAATAAAAACCTTCTAGCATCTTTACGCCAATAAGGAGCATATAAACCCGAAAATGCTGGAACAAAAATTACTTCACCTACTTCAGTTGCTGTTGCTGCAATTTCTGCTGATTGTTTTGGACTTGTTAAAATTTCAATATTTTCTTGTAACCATTTCATAGCAATACCTACAATATTTCAATTATTCTAACAATAAGCCAGTGTTTCCACAAGACGAAAAACTCGCAGCAAGTTTGTACGAGTTTCCTCTCAAGGTGTTGTATACACTATACATAAATATTTGGCGAATTTCTTTCGATTGAGTTACTCAGCGAGATACTCCACACCCTAAGACTTGCTAAAAATTCGCAAAGAGAACATGCTGGGTTGGAACTGGACATAGAAGAGAAAACTGCCTGTAGTTCTCTGCAATTTGGCAAGTAATTATGCATAAGCCAGGGCACGCAATGCGTAAGGGCCTAGACGTTTAGGGGGCCTAATAAAAGGAGTTGCAGTAGACAGAGGTTTTATAGCATCTGGTTATTATTAAAAGACTTGGGGACCCTAGAATACTTTTGCGTAAGGGCCCAAACTTCCTAGTTGCGCCACGTACAATTGTATTTGGAAGACTCCCAGCAATTTTTTGTATTATTTCGCATGTCAATGACTACCTTCTATTCGCTACTTGATTAAATCTGCCCTAGAGTAATTAAAAATAAAATAAAAATACAAAATGCGAGAAAGTATTACAACAGCAGGGGTGAAAACGGTAGAGAAGAGAAAATTGCAGTGAAGCTGCATTTGGAAGCTTCCCAGTAATTTTTATATTCATTCACACATCAGCAACTAGAGGTCTTTCTGGAACAAAAATATACAGGTTGAGAACTAGGTCACCGTGGTAGAGACATGCCTACATCATCAACTTATGCGCCGTGGATAGTCAGACATAACGACGCCACGGAATACTTTTCCACTACATTTTTATAAAGTGAACTATATTGGCTAATGTGAACCCCCTCCGACTAACCAGACATCGGTAAAAGTCGGGCATGTTATCAGCCTGTGTATTTTTGATCCAGAAAGACCTCTACCTCCAAATTTCTGCTCAATTTAAAAGGTATTTTTACCTTAGAGCATTTATAGCCTCAAATTATGTACCCTTTTAACTGAGGTCCCAAAATTTCGGACAATCCCAGCAAAACCGTAATTTTTCTTTTGTTTAACTTAATATTCTGGTAATTTGATATTCCACAATAGAGAATAACGTTCTATAGAGTTAAATGTACTTACTCTACCCATGAACGTCCACAGAGGGGGTCAAATGGGACACTTGCCCTCTCCCTACGGAACTGTGTAAAAAAAAAATTCAAAAAAGCGTATTCTACAGCAAATAAGTGACTATTCTAAGGGTGTACCAGGGTTTGTGAAGAAAAAAACTTAGAAACTAATAAGTAAAGCTTTTGCCCCCTCTGTAAGTATTTCTGTGGACACCCATGGATCTTCTACAGTATTCTTTTGTCTGACAATAAAAAGGTTCATTTGAACGAGCCAAACTGTTCCAAACAAAATAGGAGACTTCATAGCGAATTGCTAGGATGCTTACACTCAACAAATTGGACAAGTTCGCGGGGAGTCTTTCGTATTGCAATTTACACATAAACAATTTTTGTATTTTATATTTGCTAGAAACTCGCACAAAGTTTGTCGCCTAGGTAGAATAATACCTGCAGTAGCAATTGATCCTTCTAAAGCATAAACTGGTTTTTGTCCAGGACCAAATTGATAACCAACAGTTGTTAATAGACCATGATTTGACATTATCACCTAACATGTAAACAAATAATAATAATAATAATAAAACAATAGCTAAAAGCATTAAAATAATTGAATTACAGAATTTCCTGTATTGTATAGAAGAAAACATCCAGTACCGTAAGTACTTTTCGCTTGTCCTTGATGGAAACACATTTGACCTACTAAAGCTGCTTGTTGATCACCTAAAACCTTAATTTTTAAATGTTAATTTATCAAAAAAAATAATTGAAATTAACAAAAAC